>RXID01001882.1:24818-38997 GCA_005019695.1 Trichopus zeylanicus subsp. travancoricus | reverse complement strand
TTAATACTATTACTATACCTACTACTACTTACTACTACTCCTATAACTACCCTGACTCTAAAATCGACAGCCACTACAACTACTGGCACTTCTACTACTACTGTTGCTACTAATACTACTACTAATCCAAATAATCCTTTTACTATTGCTAAAAGTACTACTATTACTATTACTACTACTCCTACAACTACTACTTCTCCTAACACTCCTCCCACTATAGCTACTACTGCTGCTGCTGCTATTACTACTACTACAACTACTATTGTTGCTGTTGCTGCTGTTGTTGTAGTAGTCATGGTAGTAGTAATTGGAGTAGGAGTAGTAGTAGCTTTAGTACGAGTTGCTGCAGTAGCAGCAGCAGCAATAGTAGCTATAGCAGCAGCAGTAGTAGTAGCAGTAGTAGCAGCAATAGTAGTAGGAGCAGTAGAAGAAGAAGCAGCAAAAGTAATCATAGCATTAGTAGAATAGTAGTAGCAAGAGTAGGAGCAATAGCAGTAGAAGTAGTAGTAGTAGTTATTGCTGCAGCAGCAGCAGTAGTAGTAGTAGTAGTAGTAGCAGCAGCAGGGGTAGCATTACAGGTAGTCGTAGGAGCAGTAGTAGTTGTCACAGTAGTAGGAGTAGTAGTGGCAGTAGTAGTAGTACCAGCAGCAGTGGTAGTACTAGGAGAAGTAGTTATAGCATTAGTAATAGTAGTATCCATAGTAGTAATAGTGGTCGAAGAAGTAGTAGCAATGTCATAAGGAATAGTAGTTGTAGTAGTCGTAGTAGTAGCAGTCATATTAGTAGTAATATGTGTGGTAGTAGTTGTAATAGTAGTACTACTGGTAGTAGTCGCAATAGTAGTAGCAGTACCAGTAGCAGTATATGTAGTTGCAGTAGTAGTAATAGTAATAGTAGTTGTTGTTGTTGTAGTAGTAAGAGGAGTAGGTGTAGTAGTGGGGGTAGTAGTAGGAGCAGTAGTAGCAGAAGTAGGAATAGTAAGAAAAGTAGTAGTAGTAGGAGGAGGAGTAGTAGGAGTAGCAATAGAAGTACTAGCAATAGTAACAGTAAAAGTTGAAGTAATAGTAGTAGTACGAGTAGTAGTAGTCTTAGTAGGAGTAGTAGAAGTTGTAGTAGCATTAGTAGTAGTAGTCATAGTAGTAGTAGTAGTAGTAGCAGTAGTAGTAGTAGTTGTAGTAGTAATAGTAGAAGTAGTAGCAGTAGTAGTAGTAGTTGTAGTAGTAATAGTAGTAGTAGTAGTAGTAGCATTAGTAGTCGGAGTAGTAGTAGTTGTTGTTCTAGTTGTAATAATAGTAGTAGTAGTAGAGGTAGTAGTAATAGTAGCATTAGTTGTGGTGTAGTAGTTGTAGTAGTAGTAGCAGTAATGATAGCAGTAGTAGTAGAAGCTGTATTATTGGTCACAGCAGTAGCGTCAGCAGTGCTAGTAGTAGTACTACTACCACTAGTAGTAGAAGTAGATGTTGTAGTAGTAGTAGCAAAAGCCATAGTATTAGTAGTAGTAGAAGCGTCAGCAGTGAGTAGTACTACTACTAGTAGTAGTAGAAGTAGTTGTTGTAGTACTAGTAGTAACTGTCGGAGTCATAGTTGTAGTACTAGTAGTAGGTGTAGTGGCAATAGTATTAGTAGTGGTAGTAGTTGTAGTTGTAGTAGTAGCAGCATAAGTAGTAAGGTGGTAATTGGAGTATTAGTAGTAGTAATAGTAGTAGATGTAGTAATAATATTAGTAGTCCTTGTCGAAGTAGTAGTGGTAATAGTAGTCGTAGTGGTAGTAGCAGTAGCAGCAGCCGCAGTAGTAGTAGTAGTTGAAGTAGTAGGAGTAGAAGTAGTTGGTGTAGTAGTAGTAGTACTAGGAGTAGGAGTTGGAGTGGTAGTACTAGGAGTAGTTGTATTTGGAGTAGCTATAGTAGTAGTAGTAGTAGTAGTAGTATTAGCTCAAATAGTAATAGAAGTTGAAATAGCAGTAGTAGTAGGAGCAGTAATAGTAGTAGCAGAAGTAGTAGTAGTCATAGAATTAATAGCCACAAGAGTAGTACTTGTAGTCGCAGTAGAAGTAGAAGTTGTAGTACCAGTAGTAGTAGTAGTAGCAGTAGCGGCGGAAGTAGTAGCAGCAGTAATTGTACTAGTAGTAGCCGTAATAGTTGTATTAGTCGCAACAATGGCAGTAGCAGATGTAGTATTAGTACTAGTAGTAGTAGTAGTAGCACAAGTAGTCACAGTAATAGTAGTAGTAGTAGCCGTAGCAGTAGTAGCCATATTAGTAGTGGTGGTGGTAGTAGTGGTAGTGGTGGTGGTGGTAGTAGTAGTAGTAGTAGTAGTAGTAGTAATTGTAGTAATAGTAGTAGTAGTAGTATCAGTAGTAGTAGTTGTTGTTGTTGTTGTTGTTGTCGTTGTAGTAGTAGTAGTAGTAATAGTAGTAATAATAGAAGTAGTAGCAGTAGTAGGAGTCATAGTAGTAGCATTAGTAGTAGTAGTAGAAGAAGAACAACAAGTAGTAGTAGTAGTAGTTGTTGTAGCAGTTGCAGTAGTAGTAGCTGTAGTTGTATTAGTAATACTACTGGAAGTAGTTATAGTACTAGCAGTAGCAGTAGAAGTAGCAGTAGTAGTCGCTGTAGTAGTAATAGTAGTGGTAAAAGTAGCAATAGCTGTAGTAATAGCAGTAGTGGTAGTAGTTGTTGCTGTTGTAGCAGTAGTAGTTGTTGCAACAGCTGCAGCTGTAGCAGTCGAACTAGTAGTAGTGTCAGTACGAGTATTCTTTGTCATTGTTGTAGTAGTAGTAGTAATAGTGGTAGTCGCAGTAGGAGAAGTAGTAGCAGTAGGAGTAGTAGTAGTTGTAGTAGTATTAGTTGTAGCAGCAACAGTAACAACCGTAATAGTAGTAGTTATTGTGGTAGCTGTAGTAGTAGTACTAGAAATAGTAGTAGTAGTTATAATAGTATTTTCCATGGTAGTAGTAGCAATACTACCGGTAGTAGTAGCAGTAGCAAAAGTAGTAGTATTAGTAGTGGTAGTTGCCACAACAATTGTAGTAGTATTAGTTGCAGCAACATTAGTTTTGGTAGTAGTATTACAAGCAGCAGTAGCGAGAGTAGTAGTCGTAGCAATCGTAGTAGTAGCAGTAGTAGTAGCATTAGTAGTAGGAGCCGGTATAGAGGTAGTAGTAGTAGTAGTAGCAGCAGCAGCAGTCGTAGAAGATGTAGTAGTGGTAGTTGTTGTAGTAGCAGTACAAGTAGTAGGAGAAATGCAGCAATTGCAGTAGTAGTAGGGGAAGTAGTAGTAATTGTAGTAACAATAGCAGTAGTAGCAGCAGTGGTAGTATTATTTATAGCAGCAGTAGCAGTAGCAGTAGCAGAAGTGGTAGAACTTATAGTTGTAGTACTAGCAATTGTTATAGTAGAAGCAGTAGCAGTATTAGCGATAATAGCAGTAATAGTAGTGGTGGTAGTAGTAGTAGTAGTAGCAGTAGTTCTAAGAGTAGTAATAGTAGTAGTAGTTGTAGTTGTAGAGGAAGTAGTTGGAGTAGTAGTTGTAGTAATAGTAGTGCTACTAGTAGTTGTAGTAGTAGTAGCATGAGTAGTTGTAGTAGCAGTAGTAGGAGAAGAAGTAGTAGCAGTAGTAATCATAATAGTAGTAGTTGTTGTACCAATAATAGCGGTAGTAGCTATAGTAGTAGTTGTTGTCATACTAGTAGAAATAGTAGCAGATGTAGTAGCAGTAGGAGTAGTCGCAGTAGTATTATAATAGTTATCATTGTAGTAGTAGCAGCAACAACAATAGTAGTAGTTGCGAAAGTAGTAGTAGTATTAGTTGTCATAGTAGCCGTAGTTGAAGTAGTAGTAGTAGTAGTAGTAGTAGTACCGGAAGTAGTAGCAGCAGTACTAGTAGTAGTTGTAGTAGAAGCAATAGCAGTAGTAGCCGTGGTTATAGTAGTAGTGTTAGTTGTAGCAAAAGTGCAGCAATTACAACAGTAGTAGAGGAAGTAGTAGTAGTCGTAGTAACAGTAGTAGTAATAGTAGTAGTAATAGTGGTAGTAGGAATAGTAGTAGTATTAATTTTAGTGTAACTAGTAGTAGCAGTAGTTGTACTAGTTGAAGCAGTAGCAGAAGTAGTAGGAGTCAGAGTAGTAGCAGTAGTTCTAGAAATTATTACCATAGTAGTAGTAGTAGCAGTAACAGCAATAGTAGTTGTTGCAGTAATAGTAGTTGTATTAGTAGCCACAGTAGTAGTAGTTGTAGTAGAAGTAGTAGCAGTAGGAAAAGCAGTAGCAGTAGTAGTCGTAGTGGCAATAGTAGTAGTAGCAGTAGTAGTGGTAGCAGTAGTAGTTGCAGTGGTAGTAGTAGTAGTAGTAGTAGTAGTAGTAGTATTAGTAGTCGAACTATTAGGAGTAGTAGTAGCTGTTGCATTTGGAGTAGTAGTTGTTGTTGTAGCAATAATAGCAGTAGTAGTAGAAGTTATAGCAGCTGTAGTAGTAGTAGCAGTAGTAATAGTTGTAGAAGAAGTAGTAGTAGTAGTATTAATAGCCGAAGCTATAGCAATAGTTGTAGCAGCTGGAGTAGTGGTAGAAGTAGAAGTAGCATCAATAATAGTAGAAGTTGAAGCATAAGTAGTAGTAGTAGTAGAAGAAGAAGTAGTAGTCATAGAAGTAGTAGTAGCAGTAGTAGTAGTAGTAGGAGTAGCAGTAGCAGCAGTAGTAGGATTAGTTGTAGTAGAAGTAGTTCTTGTGGTAGTGTGATAGTAATAGTAGTAGTAGTAGTAGTAGTAGTAGTAGTAGTAGGACTAGTAGTAATAATTATTATAGTTGTTGGAGTAGTAGTAGTACTAGTAGCAGTTGTTGTACTAGTAGTGTGGAAGTAGGAGCAGTTGTAGTAGTAGCAGTAGTGGTGGTAGTGGTAATCATAGTAGCAGCTGTAGCATGACTAGTTGTAGTAGAAGTAGTCACAGTAGTATAAGTACTAGTAGCGGTAGTAGTAGTGGTTGTACTAGTAGAAGTAGTAGCTATAATCGTAGTAGTAGTAGTAGTAGTAGGAGTAGTAGGAGTAGTAGCATGACTAGTAGAAGTACTAAGGAGAGTGGTAGTGGTAGAAGCAGTAGCAACAGTAGTAGTAGTAGTAGCTATAATCGTAGTTGCTGCGGCAATAGTAGCAATAGTAGTAGTGGTGGTGGTAGTAGTAGTAGAAGTTGTAGTAGTAATAGTAGTGGCAAAAGTAGTAGTAGGAATAGTAGTAGGAGTAGGAGTTGGATTAGGAGTCATAGTAGTAGTAGTAGTAGTATTAATAGTACTGACAGTAGTAGTAGGAGTATGAGGAGGAATAGTAGTGGTATGAGTAGTAGTAATTGTTGTTGTTGTAATTGTAGTAGTAGTGGTAGTAGCAGTAGTAGTGATACTAGAAGTTGTAGCAACAACTATAGCAATTGTTGTAGTCGTAGTAGCAGTAGTAGCAAAAGCAGTAGGAGTAGTAGTAGTATTAGTAGTATTAGTCATAGCTGCAATAGTAGTAGTGGTGGTAGTAGTAGTAGTAGTAGCAGAAGGAGTAGTTGTAACAGTAGTAGTATTAGTAGTAGTACTATTGGTAGTATTAATGGTAGTAGTTTTAGGCATAGAATTAGTGCTAATAGTAGTAGTTGTAGTAGTGGTGTAGTAATAGTAGTTGTAGTAGTAGTGTAGATGTAGTAGTAGAAGTAGTAGTAGTAGTAGTAGTAGTAGTAGAATTAGTAGTAGTAGCGGTAATAGTAGTGGAGGTAGTAGTGGTAGTAGTGGTCATAGTAGTAGTTGTAGTTTGAATAGTTGCAGAAGCAGTAGTTGTAGTAGTAGTGGTCCTAGTAGTAGTTGTAGAGTTAGTATTAGTAGTATTAGTAGTCGTAGTAGTAGTAGTGGCAGCTGCAGCAGTAGCCGGAGTAGTTATAATAGTAGTAGTTATTGTATTTATTGGGGTACAAGTATTAGTTATTGTTGTATTAGTACTAGTTGTCACAGCAGCAGCAGCAGTAGTAGGAGTTATAGCTGTAGCAGTAGTAGTAAGGGTAGTTGTAGTAGTAATGGTAGGAGGAGTAGTAGTTGTGAAGGTAGTAGCCATAGGAGTAGTAGTAGTTGTATTCGCAATAGTAGTAGTTGTCGTAGTAGTAGTAATAGGAGTAGGGGTAGCAGTAGGGGTAGTCGTAGTGGTAGTAGTAGTATTTGTAATAGCAGTAGTACTGCTAGTAATAGTAGTAGTAGTAGTAGTACTAGTAGGAGTAGTAGTACTAGTAGTAGCTGATGCAGTAGTTGCAGCAGCAGCAATAGCAGTAGTAGTTGTTGTTACTGTTGTAGTAGTAGGAGAAGTAATAGTAGTAGTAATAGTAGTAGTAGTTGTTGTTGTTGTAGTCATAGTCGTAGCAGTAGCAGTAGTAATAGTAGTAGCTACAGTAGTAGTTGTAGTAGTATTATTAGTAGTAGTAGTAGTTGAAGTAGTAGTTGCAACAACAGTTGCAGCAGTAGTTATAGCAGTAGTAGTTGTAGGGGAAGTAGTAGCAGTAGTAGCAGAAGTAGTCGTAGAAGTAGTTGTAGTAGGATTAGTAGTAGTAGTAGTAGGGAAAGTAATAGTAGAAGCAATAGCAGTAATAGTAGTAACAGTGGTAGTTGCAGAAGTAGTAGTAGTTGGAGAAGTAGCAGTGGTAGCAGTAGTAGTTGCAGTAGTAGCAGTAGTAGTAGCAGTTGTAGTAGTGGTTATCATTGTAGTTGTAGTAGCAGTTTGGTCGGTAGTAGTAGTAGCAATAGTAGTAATAGCAGTACTAGCAATAGTAGTTGTAGCATTAGTAGCGGAAGTAGCAGTAGTTGTAGTAGTAGCCGAAGTGGCAGGAGTGGTTGTAGCAATAACTTTAGTAGTAGTAGGAACAGAAGACGTAGGAGAAGTAGCAGCAGCAGGAGGAGTAGTTGTAGTTGGAGAAGTATTAGTAGTGGTAGTAGTAGCAGCAATAGTAGAAGTAGCAAAAGTATTAGTAATAGTAGCAGTAGTAGAAGTAGTAGTTGTTGTTGAAGCAGCCGTAGTAGTAGTTGGAGCAGTAGCAAGAGTAGCAGGAGTAGAGCTACAGTAGTTGTAGTAGAAGTAACAATAATAGCAATAGTGGTCAAAGTATCATTGGTAAAGATAATAGTAGCAGCAATAGCAGCGGAAGCAGCAGTAGCAGCAGCAGTAGTAGCAGTAGTAGCAATAGCAGTAGTAGTAATAGTTATTGTAGAAGTAGTAGTGGCAGCAGCAACAATAGTTATAGTTGTAGTAGTTCTAGTAGTAATTGGAGCAGTCGTAGTAGTTTTTGTAGAAGTAGCAGCCGTAGTAGTAGTAGTAGTAGCAGAAAATGCAGTAGTAGCAGTAGCAGTAGTAGTACTAGTAGTAGTAGCAATAATAGTAGTAGTAGTAAATAAAGTCGAAGTAGTAGTAGTAGCAGCAATAGTAGTAGATGCAGTAGCAATTGTAGTAGTAGTAGTAGTAGTTGAAGCCATAGCGAAAGTAGTAGCAGTAGTATTTGTTCCAGTAGTCAAAGTAATAGGGTAGTAGCAGTAGTTGTAGCAGTAGTAGTAGTAGTAGAAGTAGTTAAAGTGGTATTAGCACAAATAGTAGTAGTTAAAGTAGTAGTAGCTGAAGTGCAGTAGTAGTAGTCATTGGAATAGTAGTAGTAGGAGCAATAGTAGCATTTGTAGCTGTAACCGTAGTAGCAGTAGTAGCAGTAGCAGCGATAGTAGTTGTAGTAGTTGTAGCAGCAGCAGCAGTAGTAGTAGTTATAGTGTCAAATGTACTAGTGGTTGTAGTAGCAATAAGTAGTTGTAGCAGAAGTAGAAGTGGTAGTAGTTGTAGTAGTAGTAGGAGAAGTAGTAATAGTTGTAATAGTTGTCATAGTAGTAGTAGTTGTTGTTGTAGTAGTAGTAGTAATAGTAGTAGCAGTAGCAGCAGCAGCACCAGCAGTAGTTGTAGCAGTACTAGTAGCATTGGTAGCTGTAGAAGTAATAGTAGGAGCAGTTGTAGTAGAAGTAGTAGTAGAAGTAATTGTAGGAGCAATAGTAGTATTTGTAGAATTATTACCAGCAGCAGTAGAAGTGTGAGTAGTAAAAGTAGCGGTAGTAGTTGGAGTATCAGTGGTATCATTTTGGTTGTAGTAGTGGGAGGAGGAGGAGGAGTAGCAGTAGTAGCACTAGCAGTAGTAGTCGTGGTAGCGGCAGTAGTAGTGGTAGGAGCAGTTCTAGTAGTGATAGTAGTAGCAGTAGAATTGGAGTAGTAGTAGGAGTCGTAGCAGCAGTAGTAGTAGAAAAGTAGTTGTAGGAATAGTTATGGTGGGAGTAGTGGTCATAACAATAGCTGTTGTAGTAGTTGTAGTACTAGTATGAGTAGTAGTAGGAGTAGTAGAAAAAGTAGTAGTTGTAGTAGCAGCCATGGTAGTTGTAGTAGCAGTAGCAGCAGCAACAGTAGTAGCAGTAGCTGAGACAGCAATAGTCATAGTAGCAGTAGTTGTAGTAGCAACAGCTTAGTGGCCACAGCAATAGTACTGGTAGTAGCAAAAACTATAGTAGTATTAGTATGAGAAATAGTGGTGGCAACTGTAGCAATTGTAGTAGTAGTAGTAGTAGTAGTAGCAGCAGTAGCAGTTATAGTTGTAGTTGTAGTTGAAGTAGGACTATCAGTGGTAGCAGTTATGGTTGTAGTAGTGGGAGGAGGAGGAGGAGTAGCACTAGTAGCACTGGCAGCAGTAGTAGTAGTCGCAGCAATAGTAGTGGTAGGAGCAATTCTAGTAGTGGTAGTAGTAGCAGTAGCATAGGAGTAGTAGGAGAAGTCGTAGCAGCAGTAGTAGTAGAAATTATAGTTGTAAGAATAGTTGTGGTGGGAGTAGTGGTCATAATAGTTGCTTTTGTAGCTGTTGTAGCAGTAGTAGTATGACTAGTAGCAGGAGTAGTAGCAAAAGTAGTAGTTAGAGTAGTAGCAGTAGTAGCAGAAGTAGTAGTAGCTAAGGCAGTAGTACTCATAGTAGCAAAAATTGTAGTAGTAGTTGTTATAGTAGCAGCAGCTGTAGTAGCCGTAGCAGTAGTAGTGGTAGTAGCAGAAGCTATAGTAGTAGTAGCCGTTGTAGTAACCGTAGTAGTAGTATGAGAAGTAGTAGTGGCAACTGTAGCAATAGTAGTAGTTGTTATGGAAGTAGCAGCAACAAAAATAGCAGTAGTAGCAACTGTAGTTGTAGTATTAGTTGTAGTAGTAGGACTATCAGTGGTAGCGGTATGGTTGTAGTAGTGGGAGGAGGAGGAGGAGGAGTAGGAGTAGGACTAGCAATAGTAGTAGTGGTAGCAATAGTAGTAGTGGTAGGATGAATTCTAGTAGTGGTAGTAGTAGTAGTAGTAGCATAGGAGTAGTAGTAGCAGTCATAGCAATAGTAGTATAAAGAGTAGTTGTAGGAATAGTTATGGTAGGAGTAGTTGTCATAACAGTAGCTGTTGTAGCAGTTGTAGTAGTAGTAGTAGTATGAGTAGTAGCAGGAGTAGTAGCAAAAGCAGTAGTTGTAGTAGCAGCCATGCTAGTAGTAGTGGTAGTAGCAGCAGCAGCAGTAGCAGTAGCTGAGGCAGTAGTAGTCATAGTAGCAAAAGTTGTAGTAGCAGCAGCTATAGTAGTCGTAGCAGTAGTGGTGGTGGTTGCAGAAGCTATAGTAGTAGTAGTTGTTGTAGTAACAGTAGTAGTAGTACTATGAGAAGTAGTAGTGGCAACTGTTGCAATAGTAGCAGTAGTAGTAGCAAAAGTAGCAGTAGTTGGAGTTGTAGTTGTAGTAGTAGTAGTTGTTGTTGTTGTTGTTGTAGTAGTAGCACTAGTAGTAGTAGTAGTTGTAGTTGTTGTTGTAGTGGCTGTAGCAATAGTAACCGTAGTAATAGTTGTACTTGTAGTAGCAACCGTAGCAATTATAGCATTAGGAGCAGTAGTAGCTGTAATAGCACCAGTAGTAGTAGTTGTAGCAGTCGTGGTTGTAATAGAAGTTGTATTAGTAGTAGTGGTTATAGTGGTAATAGTTGTACAAGTAGTAGAAGGAGCAGTGGCTATCGCAGGAGCAGAAGTAGTACCTGTAGCAGTAGTAGCCATAGTAGCAGTTGTAGTAGTAGTAACAATGTAGTAGTAGTAGCAGTTGTAATAGTAGTAGCAGTACTACTAGTAGTATTACTATAAGTAGCAGTAGTAGTAGAAGTAGTTCAAGTTGCAATAGGTGCATTAGCGGAATAATAAGTAGTAGTAGTAGGAGCAGTAGTGGTAATAGAAGTAGTAGTAGTTCTAATACTACAAGATGTAATAGTAGTAGCAATAGTTGCAGTAGTAGCCATAGTAGTAATAGTTGCAGTCGAAGTAGTCGAAGGAGTAGCAGATGTGCTTGTAGTAGCAGCAATAGTTATAGTAGTAGCAGCAGTAGTAGTAGTTAGGGCAGTAGCAGTAGTATTGGTAGAAGTTGCAACCCTAGCAGTAGTAGTAGGAGTAGCCGTAGTATTAGTAATTGTAGTCATAGTATTAGTTGTAGTAGTAGTATTAGTAGCAGTAGTCATAGTAGTCGGACAAGTAGCAGTAGTAGTAGTAGCAGCAACGACAACAACAACAACAAGAGTAGTAGTAGTAGTAGTAGAAGTAGTTGAAGTAGTTTTAATAGAAATAGTACAAGTAGTTAAAGTAGTTGAAGTAGTTTTAAAAGAAATAGTAGAAGTAGTTAAAGTAGTTGTAGTAGTAGTGTAGTAGTAGAAGTAGTAGTAGTATTAGTAGTAGTAGTAGTAGTAGTAGTAGTAGTCGAAGCAATAGCAGTAGTGGTTGAGGGAGTAGCAGAAGCAGTAGTAGCAGTAGTTATAGTGGAAGTAGTAATAGTTGCAGTGGTATTAGTAGCGATAATAGCTGTAATAGTAGTAGTAGTGGCAATTATAGTTGGGGTAGTATTAGTAGTAGTAGTATTAATAGAATTAGTAGTCGTACTAGCAGTAGTCGTTATAGCAAAAGTAGCAACAGCAACAGTAGTAGATGTAGTCGTTGTTGTAGTAGTAGTACTAGAAGTAGCAGTAGTAGCAATAGAAGTAATAGTAGCAACAATAGTAGTGGTAGTAGTAGAAGCAATTGTAGGAGCAGTGGAAGTCATAGTAGGAGGAGAAGATGCAGTACTAGTAGTCGAAGTAGTAATAGCAGCAGCAGCCGTAGGAGTATGAGTGGTAGCAATAGTGGCTGAAGTAGTAGTAGGAGGAGTAGTCACAGTAGCAGTGATCGTAGTCATAGGAATGGTAGCAGTAATGGAAGTGCTAGGAGTAGTAGTAGTAGTAGTAGTAGTTGTAGCATAGGAGTAATAGTAGGAGTCATAATAGTACTAGTAGTAGCAGAGTAGCAGCAGGAATAGCAGTAGTGGTGTAGTTGCTATAATAGTAGCTCTTGTAGCAGTTGTAGCAGTAGTAGTATCAGTAGTAGGAGGATTAGTAGCAAAAGTAGTAGTAGTTGTAGCACAGTGACAGTAGTAGCCGTAGTAGTGGCAGAAGCTATAGTAGTCATAGTAGTAGTAGTAGTAGCAGCAGCAGTAACTTCAGTAGTAGCAGTAGCAACAGTAGTAGTAGTAGTAGTAGTAGTAGTACAGGAAGAAGAAGATGTAGCAGTTGTAGTAGTAATATCAGCTGCAGCAGCAGTAGTACCAGTAATAGTAGTACTACTTATTATAGTAGCAGTAGTTGTTGTTGTAGTAGTAGGAGTAGTTGTAGGAGTCGGAGTAGAAGTAGTTGTAGTAGTTGTTGTTGTAATAGTAGTAGTAATAGTAGCAGTAGTAGTGGTGGTAGTAGTAGTGGTCGGAGAAGGAACCTGGGTAGTTGTAGTTGTTACTATTATTGTTGAAATAGTAATATTAGTAGAAGTAGTTGTTGTAGTAGTAGTTTTAGTAGCAGTAGTATTAGTAGTAGTAGGAGTTGCAATAGTAGTATTTGTCATAATAGTAGTAGTAGTTGTTGTTGTTGTTGTTGTTGTTGTATTAGTACGAGCAGTTGTACTAGTAATAGAAGTAGTAGTAGTAGTAGCTGCTGCAATAGTAGTATTTGTCATCGTAGTAGTAGTAGTACTAGTAGTGGTAGTGGTAGCAATAAAAGTAGTTGTGGTAATCACAGTAGCAGTAGTGGTGGTGGTAGTAGTAGAAGTAGTAGCAATAATAGTAGCAGTTGTAGTTATGAGAGGAGTTGTAGGAGTAGGTGTTTGAGTTGGAGTGGCAGTTCAAGTTATAGTATTAGTAGTACTCCTAGGAGTAGTAGTAGTAGTAGTAGCAGGAATAGTAGTAGTTGTATTAGTAGTAGTAGGAGGAGGAGGAGAAATAGGAGTAGTAGTAGTCATAGGAGTAGGAGTACGAGTGGTAATAGGAGCAGTAGCAGTAGTAATACTAGTAGTAGTAGGAGTGCCCGTAATAGCAGTAGTTGGAGTAGTAGTAGTAGTTGGTGCTGTAACAGCAACAGCAGCCACATCAATAGTAGTAGCAACAGTAGTAATAATAGTGGTAGTAGTTGTAGTAGGAGTTGTAGTAATAGACGTAGCTGTAGTAGTTGTAGTTATTGTAATAGTAGCAGTCGAAGTAGCTGTACTAGTCATAGCAGTAGTAGTGGTAGTAAAATTAGTAGTAATAGGAGTAGTTGTAGCAGTACAGGCAATAGTAGCTATTCCAGCAGCAGAAGTAATAAAAGGTGTAGCTTGAGGAGTAGGATTTGGTGTATGAGTAGCAGTAGTAACAGTAGTACTGGTAGTAGTAGTAGTAGCAGAAGGAGGTGGAGTCATAATTGTAGTAGTAGTAGTAGTCTTAGTAATTATAGTAGTAGTAGTAGTAGTAGTAGTAGTAATAGCAGTACTAGGAGTTGAAACAATAGTAGCAGTAGTTGTAGAAGTTGTTATAGTAGTAGCAGTAGTAGTAGCGATAGCAGCAGCACGAGTAGTAGTAGTAGTTGTTGTTGTTGTTGTAATAGTAGTTGTAGTAGTAGTAGTAAAAATAATAGTGGTAGTTGTTGTAGTAGTTGTTGTTGTTCTAGTAGTATTAGGAGTAGGTGTAGGAGTATGGGTAGTAGTAGGTGCAGTAGTAGTACTAATAGTAGTAGACGGAGTAGTAGTAGGAGGAGCAGTAGGAATAGCAATAGAAGTAGTAGTTGTAGTAATAGCAATAGAAATAGAAGTAGTAGCAGTAGTGGTAGTAGCAATAGCAGTTGTAACAGTAGTAATCGCAATGATAGGACCACGACTTGTAGCAGCAGCAGCAGCAGCAGTAGTAATAGTAGTAGTAGTAGTAGTAATAGTAGGAGAATTAGTAGTAGCAATAATAGTACTAATAGTATTAGTTGTAGTAGACGTAGTTGTTGTTGTTGTAGTAGTAGTAGTAGTAGTAGTAGCAAAAAGAGGTGGAGTCGTAGTTGTAGTAGTAGTAGTAGTCTTAGTATTTATTCTAGTAGTAGTAGTTGTTGTAGTACTAGGAGTTGCAACAGCAGCAATAGTTGTAGAAGTTGTTGTAGTTGTAGCAGTAGTAGCCGTAGTGGCAGTAGTAGTAGTAGTAGTAACGGCACGAATAGTAGTAGTGGTTGCAGCAGTTGTAATAGTAATTATAGTAGTAGTAGCAAAAATAGTAGTTGTAGTTGTTGTAGTAGTTATTAAAGTTCTAGTAGTAATAGAAGTAGGTGTAGGAGTATGGGTAGTAGTAGGTGCAGTAGTAGTCCTAATAGTAGTAGCAGTAGTAGTAGGAGGAGGAGGAGCAGTTGGTGTAGCAATAGAAGTAGTAGTTGTAGTAGTAGTAATAGAAATAGAACTAGTAGCGTTAGTGGCAATAGCAATAGCGATTGTTGTAGTAGTAATCACAATAATAGGACTAGTGCTTGTAGTAGTAGTAATATTGTGAATAGTACTAGAATTAGTAGTAGCAATAATAGTACGAATAGTAGTAGCAGTCGCAGTAGTAGTAGTAGTAATAGTAGTAGGAGCAGCAGCAACAGCGGCAACAATAATAGTAGTAGTAGTAGTAGTACTCGCATTTGTAGTAATAGGTGGACGTGTAGTAGTAGTAGCCGCAGCAACAGTACTAGTAGTAGTAGTAGTAGCCGCAGCAACAGTACTAGTAGTAGTAGTAGTAGCAGTAGCACTAGGGCTAGTAGTAGTAGTAGCACTAGTAGTAATAGTAGAAGTGGTTGTTGTAGTAGTTATTGTAGTGGTAG
>RXID01001882.1:0-24798 GCA_005019695.1 Trichopus zeylanicus subsp. travancoricus | reverse complement strand
GTAGTCATTGTAGTAGTAGCTATAGCAGTAGTATTAGCAGTAGTTGCGTTAGTAGTATTAGTTGTAATAGTAGCAGTTGTAGTAGTTGTAGTAATAGAAGATGTAGTTGTAGAAATAGTAGTAACAGACACAGTAGTTGTAATAATAGCAGATGTAGTTGTAGAAATAGTAGTAATAGCTGTAGTAGTTGTAGAAATAGTAGTAATAGTAGTAGTAGCAGTAGTACTAGTAATAGTAGTAGTAATGGTAGTAGTAGTAGTGGTGGTGGTAGTTGTAAGAGCAGCAGCAGTAGTAATTGTTGTATTAGTAGTACCAGTAGTATTTGTAGTCGTAGGTATAGAAGTAGTAGTAGTAGTACTTGTAGTTGTAGTACTAGCATTAGTATGAGGAGTAGGTGTAGAAGTAGTAGTTGCAATAGTAATTGTAGGAGTAGTTATGGTGGTGGTAGGAGTAGGAGTAATAGTAGTAGTGGTAGTTGTTGTCGTTGTTGTTGTAGTAGAAGTACTATTAGTAGTTGTACTTGTAGTAGCAGTACTATTAGTTGTAGTGGTAGTAGTAGTAGTAGTAAGGGTAGGGATAGGAGTAATAGTGATTGGAGCAATGGTAGTAGTAGTAGTAGTAGTAGTAGAAGTAGTAGTAGCAGCTGTACTAGCAATAGAAGTAGTAGTAGTAGTTGTTGTAGTATCTTCAGTACTAGTAGGAGTAGTAGTAGAAATTGGAGTAGTGGTAATAATAGTAGAAACAGGTGTAACAATAGAAGCAGTAGCAGTGGTAGTGGTTGTAGTAGTAGAAATGGTAGCTGTTGTAGTAGGAATACTAGTAGTTGTTGTAGTTATAGTAGTCGTAGTGGTCGAAGGAGTGGTAGGAGTAGGAGTTGGAGTTGGAGTGGCAATATGAGTTGTAGTAGTACTAGTAGTAGTAGTAGCCGCATGAGTAGGACGAGTAGTAGTAGTAGTAGTAGGTGGAATAGTATTACTAGTAGTCATAGGAGTAGTAGTTGTAGCAATTGTTGTAGTTGTAGGAGTGGTCATTATAGCAGTAGTTGGATTAGCAGTAGTAGTAGGGAAAGCAGCAGCAGCAGCTATAGTAGTAACAATAGTGGTAGCTATTGTAGTTGTAGTACTAATAGTAGTTGTAGTAATAGCAGTATTAGCAGCAGTAGTAGTAGTAGAATTAGTAGATGTAGTAGAAGTAGTAGGAGCAGAAGTCACAGTAGCAGTTATAGATATAGTATTATTTGGAATAGAAGTAGGAGTAGGAGTTGGGGTTGGTGTAGTAGTAGCAGAGGTAATAGTAGTACCAGTAGTATTAGTTGTTGTAGTAGTAGTAGTTGTTGTAGTAGGAGTGGGAGAAGTAGTGGTAGCTGTAGTAGTTGTAGTCATAGTAATGGTAGTAGTCATAGAAGTTGTAATAGCATTAGCAGCAGTAATAGTAATAGTAGCAGTAGCAGTGGTAGTAGTAGTAGTAGTGGTAGTAGAGGTAGCAGTCGTAGCAATAGTAGTAGCTGGAATAGTAGTAGTAGTAGTAAAAGTTGTAGTAGTAGTAGCTATAGTAGTAGCAGCAAAAGTAGTAGTAGTAGTAGCAGTAACATCAATTCTAGTAGCAGTAGTACTAGTAATAGTAGTAGTAATAGTAGCAATAGTAGTAGCAATAACAACAGTTGTAGTAGTACTAGTACTAGTAGTAGTATTTGTAGTAATAGGTGTAGTAGTAGTACTAGTAGTAGTAATCGATGTAGTAGTAGTGGTTGCAGTAGTAGTAGTCCTTATAGTACTAATAATAGTAGAAGTAGTTATTGCAGTAGTAGTTGTAGTAGTAGTGGTGGTGGTGTTGGTGGTGGTGGTGGTAGTAGTAGTAGTAGTAGTAGTATTAGTAGCAGTAGAAGTAGTAGTAGTAGTAATTGTAGTAGTAGTTGTTGTTGTAATAGAAGTAGTAGTAGTAGTAGTAGTAGTAGTAGTAGTAGTAGTAGTAGAAGTTCCAGTCGTAGCAGGAGCAGCAATAGAAGTTATTTTAGTAGTCGTAGTAGTAGAAGTAGCAGCATTAGTAGTAGTAGTCACAGTAGTAGTAGCAATAGTAGTAATAGTAGTGGTAGTGGTATTAGTAGTAGAAGTAGAAGTAGTAGTAATAAAAGGAGTAGTTGTAGTTGTGGTTGTAGTAGTAGCAGTATAAGTAGTCGTAGTAGTAGTAGCAATAGTAGTAGCAGTAGTGGTAGTAGTGCTAGTAGTAGAAGTCGGAGTAGTAGTAGTAAAAGAAGAAGTTGTAGTAGTAGTTGTAGTAGCAGTAGTATAAGTAGTCGTAGTAGTAGGAGTAGAGCTAGTAGTTCGTTGTAATAGAAGTTGGCGTAGCACTAGGGGTTGTAGTAGGGGCAATGGTAGTAGTAGCAGTAGGAGGAGGAGGAGGTGGAGTAGTAGTTATAGTAGAAGTAGTAGGAGTAGAAATAGAAATAGTAGCTATAGTAGCAGTAATAGTCAAACTTATTGTGGTAGTAGGAGTAGTAGTATTAGTAGTAGCTGTTGTAGTAATAGCAGTAGTGATAGAAGCCGTAGTAGTAGTGCAATTGTAGTAGGAATATTAGTAGTTGTAGTATTAGTAGCAATAGTTGTAGTAGTAGCAGTATTGTAGAAATAATTGTACTACTACTAGTAGTAGTGGTGGTAGTAGAAGTCGCAGTAGTAGTAGTAGTAGTAGTTGCAGCAGTAGGAGTAGTAGTAGTTGCAGTAGTAGTAGTAGTAGTAATAGTAGTCATAGTAGTAGCAGTGGTAGTTCGCGATGTAGTAGGAGGAGGAGTCATAGTAGAAGTCGTAGTAGTATTATTAGTAGTAGCAGTACTAGTAGAAGTTGTAGCAGTAGTGGTAGTAGCAGTAGTAGTAGGAGGAGTAGTAGTAGTAGCCGTAGGAGTGCTTGTTGTAGAAGCAGAAATAGTAGCAGAAGTAGTAATACTAGTTGTAGTTGTTGTAGAAGAAGTAGTGGTAGTAGAAGTAGTAGTAGTAGTAGTAGTTGCAGTAGAAGTAGTTGTAGTGGTTGTAGTAGTAGAATTAGTAGTATGAATAATTATAATAGTAGCAGTTGTTAGAGTAGTAGCAGTGCAAGTCGCAGAAGTGGTGGTAGTAGTGTAGTAATAGTAGCAGCAATAGTAGTCCTCGAGGTTGTAGTAGTAGTAGTAGCAGTAGTAGTAGAAGTCATAGTAGTAACAGCGTTAGTAGTAGACATAATGGTAGTAGCAGCAACAGTAGTAGCAGTAGTAGTAGCAGTAGTTGTAGTAGAAGTTGCAGGAGTAAAAGCAGTAGTTGTAGGAGCAGAAGTAGAGGTAGTAGTAGGAGGTGGAGGTGGAGTACTAGTAGTCGAAGTAGTAGTAGCCTTAGAAGTAAGAGTAGAGGTAGTTGTTGTAGTTGTAATAGTAGCAGAAGTAGTTGCTGTAGTCGTAGTAGTTGGGGTAGTAGTAGAAGAAGTAAGAGTAGAAGTAGTAGTAGTATGAGTAGTTGTTGTAGCTGAAGGAGTAATAGTAGCAGCAGCAGTAGTAGTAGTAGTAGTAGTGGTTGTAGTAGTAGTAGTGGTAGTAGTAGTAGTAGTAGTAGCAGTAATAGTAGTACTAGTAGTAATAGTAGAAGTAATTGTTGTAATAGTAGAAGTCATTATTGTTGTAGTAGTTGTAGTAGTTGTGCTAGCAGCAGCAGCTGCAGCAGTAGTAATGGTAGTTGTAGTAGTAGTAGTTGTAGTAGAAGTAGTAGTAGTAGTAGTTGTATTAGTAGTAGTAGTAGCAGTAGTAATAGAAGCAGTAGTAGTACTAGTAGTAGTAGTAGTACCAGTAGTAGTAGTAGTTGTTGTGATAGGAATTGGTGTAGAGTAGTGGTAGTAATAGGAGAATTGGTTGTTGCAGTAGAAGTATTAGTAGGAGTTATTGGAGTAAAAATAGAAATAGTAGCTGTAGTAGCAATAATAGTACAAGTAGTAGTAGTAACCGGAGTAGTAGTAGTAGTAGTAGTAGCAATAGTGGTAGTAGCAATAGTAGTAGCAATAACCATAGTAAATGCGATAGTAGGTGTAGGAATAGTAGTAGAAGTACTTGTAGCTATAATAGTTGTAATATTAGTAGTAGTTGCAGCAGTAGTAGTAGTAGTAGTAGTAGTAATAGAAGCAGGAGTAGTACTAGTAGTAGTAGTTGTTGTTGTGATAGGAATTTGTGTAGGAGTAGTGGTAGTAATACGAGAATTGATTGTTGTAGTAGAAGTAGTAGTAGGAGTTATTGGAGTAAAAATAGAAATAGTAGCTGTAGTAGCAATAATAGTACAAGTAGTAGTAGTAACCGGAGTAGTAGTAGTAGTAGTAGTAGTAGTAGTAGTAGTAGCAATAGTGGTAGTAGCAATAGTAGTAGCAATAACCATAGTAAATGCAATAGTAGGTGTAGGAATAGTAGTAGAAGTACTTGTGGCAATAATAGTTGTAATATTAGTAGTAGTAGTAGTAGCAGTAGTAGTTAGTATTAGTAGTAATAGGTATAGTAGTAGTAGTAGAAGTAGTAGCAGCAGTAGTAGTAGCAATATTGGTACGAGTAGTTGTAGTAGCAAAATAAATGCTTGTAGTAGTAGCAACAGAAGTAGTAGTAGTAGAAGTAGTAGTAGTAGCAGAAGTTGTAGTTGTTGTAGCAGTAGGAGTAGTAGTAGTTGTGGTAGGTGTTGTGGTAGTGGTAGCAGCAGTAGTAGCAGTAGTAGTAGCAACAATAGTAGTACCAATCGTACTTGTAGAGGAAGTTGTAGAAGCGGTATCATTAGTAGTGCTAGCATTAGTAGAAGCAATAGTAGTAGCAGAAGAAGTGGTTATAGTAGCAGCAACAACAACAATAACTACAACAGCAGCAGCAGTAACTGCCAAAGTAATGTAGTAGCAGTCGTTGTAGTAGTAGTAGCTACAGCAGTTGTAGTATGAGTAATTGTATTAGCAACAGCAACTACAATAGTAGTAGCAGTAATAGCAACAATAGTAGTACAGTAGTAGTTGTTGTAGGAGTAGTAGGAGTAGTAGTAGTAGTAGTAATAGTAGTAGTAGGAGTAGTAGTAGTAGCAGCAGCAGTAGTAGTAGTAGGAAAACTAGTTGGAGTAGTAGTAGCAATTGAAGTAGTAGCGAAAGTAGTTGTATTAGCAGCAGAAGTACTTGTAATAGTAGCAGTAGTAGTTGTTGTTGTAGTAGTAGTGCTAGCAGTAGTAGTGGTAGTTGCAACAGCAGTAGTAGCAGTAGTTGTAGCAAAAGTAATAGTTGTTGGAGTTGTTGTGATAGCAGCAGCGATAGTTGCAGCAGTTATAGTAGAAGTAATACTAGTAGCAGTAGTTGTTGTTGTAGTAGTAAGATCCTAACCTGCCGCAGCAGCAATGGCAGTAGTAGTATCAGAAGAAGTAGTAGTAGTAATAGTATCAACAGTTGCCACAGTAGTATTTATAGTAGTAATAGTAGTAGCAGTAGTAGTAGTTGTTGTTGTTATAATAATTGTAGCTGTAGTAGTAGTTGTTATTGTTGTTGTTGCAGTAGTAGACGCATCAATAGAAGTCATAGTTGTAGTAGCAGTAGCAATTGTAGTGGTAGTACTAGTATTAGTCGTAGTAGCAGTAGTAGTAATAGTAATAATTATAGTAATAGTAGTAGTTGTACTAGTCACAAGAGTGGTAATAGCAGTAGTATTAGTGGTTGTAGTGGAAGTAGTAGTAGTGATAGTACTAGTACTAATGGTAGTATTAGTAGTAATAGTAGGATTAGCTGTAGTAGTAGGAGTTATTGTAGGAGTAGTAGTATTAGTAGAAATAATAGTTGTAGTAGTGGTAGTAGTAGTAGTAGTAGTAGTAGTAATAGTAGTAGTAGTTATTGTTTTTGTTATTGTAGTGGTAGAAGCAATAACAGCAAAAGCAGCAGTAGTTATAGTAGTAGGAGTGGTAGTAGTAGTAGTAATAGTAGTGAGAGCAGCAGCAGCAACAACAGTCGTAGTAGTGGTGGTATTAGTAATGGTAGTATTAATTGTAGTTATAGCAATTGTAGTTGTAGCAGTTGCACTAGTAATAGAAGTAAGAGTAGCAATACTAGTAGCAGCAGCAACAACGACAATAGTAGTAGTAATAATAATAGGAGTAGTAGTAGAATTAGTAGAAGAAGAGGAAAAAGAAGAGTAATAGTAGTAGTAGTAGAAATTGTAGTAGTAGTGGTAGTAGCAGCTAATGTAATAGCAGTAGTAGTAGCAGCGGTAGCAGTAGTGGCAGCTGTAGCAGTTGTTGGAGTAGTTCCGGTACTAGTAGTAGCAGTTGTTGTAGTAGCTGTTGTTCTAATAGTAATAGTAGCTGTAGTAGTCGTATAGTTAATAGTAGTAGTTGCTGTTAAAGTTGTTGAAGCAGTTCTAGTAGTAGCAGGAGCTGTATCAGTGGAAGTAGTAACGATAGCACTAGTACCATTAGTAGAAGTAATAGTAGTGGCAGTTGTAGCAGTAGCAGCAGCAGCAGAAGTTGTGGTTTTTGTAAAAGCAGTAGTTGTAGTAGTAGCAGTAGTAGAAGTAGCAGTAGTAGTAGTAACATTAGTAGTAGTATTGGCAGTAGTAGTACCAGTAGCCACATAGTAGTACTAGTATTACTAGTAGTAGTAGTAGTAGTAGTAGTAGTAGTACTTGTAGAAGTAGTAATAGTAGTAGTAGTAAGTAGCAGTAGTAGTTGTTGCAGTAGTAGAAATAGCAGCAGCACTCATAGCCATAGAAGCAGTTGCAGCAGTAGTTGTAGTTGTAGTACTACTACTTCTGCTACTACTAATGCTACTACTTCTATTGCTACTACTATAGAGACTACTTCTGGTGCTACTTCTACTAGTACTACTAGTACCACTACTACTACTGCTGCTGCTGCTACTTCTGCTGCTACTACTACTCATAATACACCTACCAAAACTAGTACTATTACTAATAGTACTACTATGATTACTGCTACTACGGCAATTAATACTACTACTATTATTTCAACTACTGGTGCTACTACTACTGCTGTTGCTACTATTGCTACTATTACTACTACTACTACTACTACTACTTCTACTTCTTCTAGTACTGCTACTGCTGCTAATGCTGCTGCTGCTACAGCTACTATTGCTTATGCCGCTACTATTATTACTACTGCTACGACTGCTACTATGACTACTACCATGGCTACGAGTGCTGCTGCGACTTCTACTACTACTACAACTACTACTGCTACAACTACTACTATGACTACTACTACTAGTAGTATTACTATTGCTACTACTACTACTACTGTGGCTACTACTACTACAGCTGCTAATACTACTACAACTGTTAATACTATTTCTACTACTACTACTAGTACTACTATTGCAGCTACTTCTTCTAGTACTACTACTGCTACTGCTGCTGCTGCTGCTACTGCTGCCACACTCCTGCTACTACTCCCACTACTACTACTACTGCCACTACTACTGCCACTACTACTACCACTACCACTACAACTACAACTGTTATTGCTACTACTACTACTTCCACTACTACAGTTACAACAACTAATAATACTAGTTTAGCTGCTACTACTACTGCTTCTACAACAGTAGCTGCTACGTCTACAACTACAATTACTACTACTACCACTTCTACTTCTACTACTACTACAACAACTACTACTATTACTACAACTGCTACCAAAACTACTACTACTGCTACTATTGCTTCAACTACTATTAGTATTACTGTTGCTTCTGCTCCTGCTGCAACAACTAATACTACTACCACAACTATTACAACAACTACTCCTACTGTAACTTCTACTACTAGTACTACTACTACTACTACTACTACTACTACTACTACTACTACTACTACTACTACTACTATTACTACTACTGCTGCTGCTGTTGCTAATGCTACTGGTGCTACTGCTACTATTGCTAATGCTACTACTATTATTAGTATTGCTACTACTATGACTACTTCTATGACTACTACCACAGCTACGAGTGCTACTTCAACTTCTACTACTACTACAACTACTACCACTACAACAACTACTACGACTACTACTACAACAACTATTACAACTACTACAACAACAACAACTACTACTACTATGACTACTACTACTACTACTACTAATACTACTACGACTGTTACTACTACTACTATTACTACTCCTAGTACTACTACTATGACTACTTCTACTACGGCTATTGCTGCTAGTACTACTCTACTACTAATACTACGACTACTACTACTACTACTACTACTACAACAACAACCTACTACTATTACTACTAATGCTGCTACTACTACTGCAACAGCTACGACAGTTGCTACTACTACTGCTACAACTGCTACTAGTAGTTCTACTACTACTTCTACTTTGCAACTACTTCTACTACTCATACTACTTCTACTACTACTGCTACAACCACAACTACTACTACTACTACTTATACTGCTTCTACTACTACTGCTACTACTACTACTACTACTATTACCACTACTACTACTACTACTACAACTGCTACTACTACTACTGCTGCCATTACTACTGCTACTATTGCAACAACTACTACTACTACTACCACAGCTGCTGTAACTACTAGTACTACTACTAATACTTGTACTACTACTACTAATACTGCTTCTACAGCTGCAGCTACTACCACTACTACTATAATTACTACTACTACCACAGCTACTTCTAGTAGTACTGCTGGTACTACTACTTGTACTACAACTGCTACTACTGTTGATACAACAACTACTACTGCTACTACTTCAACTACTACTGCTGCTGCTGCTATAATTACTAATACTACTACCACTACTGCAATGGCTCCTACTATTACTGTTACTATAACTGCTACTGCTACAACTACTTTTGCTACTACTACTATACTATTACTATTACTGCTATTGCTATTAATAGTCCAACTTCTACAACTAATTCTATGGCTACTACTACTACTACTACTACTACTACTTTTCCTACGACTACAGCAACTACTACTACTACTTCATCTCCAACAACTACTGCTACAACTTCTGCTACTTATTGTATTACAACAATAACTGCTGCTGCTGCTGCTGCTACTACTACTACTGCTACTACTTCTACAACTACTAATACCACAACTACTGCTACTGCTACTTCTACTACAATAATAACTACTAAAACTGTTATTGCTACTCTAACTACTTCTCATACTACTACAGCTATGGCTACTGCTAGTACTACTACTACTACTACTATCGATGCTGACACTTCTACTACTATTTCTACTACTACTTCTTCTACTACTACTGCTATTGATACTACTACTACTACTACTACTACTACTACTACTACCACTACTATTATTACTACTATTACTACTATAGCTACTAACTCTACTACTTCTACAATTACTTCTACAGCTACTACTACTACCACTACTACTACTTCTCCTACAACTACTACCTCTGCTACTATTACTACTACCACAACTACTACTACTCCTAATAGTACAATAACAATTGTTACTACTATTGTTGCTTCAACTATTACTACTATCACTACCATGGCTGCCATAGCTATGACTGCTACTACTACTACTACAACTACTACTCTTACTGCTCCTACTATAACACCTATTACTACAACTAATACTACAATAACTACTACTATTATTACTACTACTGCTACTACTACTGCTGCTACTAGTAATTATAGTAGTAATAGTATTAGAAGGAGCAGTAAGAGGAGTAGTTTTAGGAGTGGGAGTTGGAGTAGGAGTAGTAGTAGTAGTATTAATATTAGTAGTAGCAGTAATATCTATTATTGTAGCAACAACAATAGTAATAGTATTAGCAATAGAAGTAGCAGTAATAGTAGTAGTAGCAGCAGTATTAGCAACTACAGCAGTAGTAGTAGTAGTTGTTATTATTATTGTAGTAGTAGAAGCAGTAGTAGCAAAAGTAGCATTAGTAAGTGTATGAGTGGTTCTAGTAGTAGGAGCGGTAGTAGGAGTAGTTGTAGTAGCCGCAGTAGCAACAATAGTAGTAGTAGCAGTAGCAATAGCAGTAATAATAATTATAGTAGTAATAGTAGTAGTAGTTCTGTAGTAGTAGGAGTCATAGTCGGAGTTGGTGTTGTTGTAGGAGTAGTAGTCGGTGTAGCAGTATTAGTGGTAGTAGCTATAGCAGTAGAAGTAGTATTCTTAGTATTAGTAGTATTAATAGCAGTAGTAGTAGTTGTAGTCATAGCAGTAGTAGTAGTAGTAATATTTGTAGTAGTTGTTACACTTGTAGTAGTAGTAGTAGTAGCAGTTCTAGTAGTAGTAGTGGTAGTACTAGTACATGTAGTAGTAGTAGTAGTTGTTGTTGTTGTTATTGTTGTGGTTCTTGTACTAGTTGTCGTAGAAGTAGTAGTAGTGGTAGTAGTATGAGTTGTAGTAGGAGTCATAGTAAGAGTAGTAGGATTTGGGGTATGGGTAGTAGTATTTGAAGTAGTCGGAGTAGGTGTAGGAATAGTAGTAGAAGCAGTAATAGGAGTAGGTGTAGAAATTGTAGTGGTTGTAGTAGTGGTAGTAGTAGTAGGAGTTGCAGCAGCAACAACGGTAGTCATAGTAGTTGTTGTTGTTGTATCCATAGTAGTAGTAGTATTCATAATTATAGTAATAGTAGCCGTAGTTGGTAGTTGATGGACTAGTAGAAGTAGCAGTAGCAGTAGCAGTAGTAGCCATCGTAGTAGTAGTCGGAGTAGTAGTAGTAATAGTAGTAGTAATAGAAGAAGGAGTAGGAGGGTTAGGAGTAGTAGTAGTTGTTGTAGTTGTAGTAGTAGTAGAAGGAGTAGGCATGTTAGTGATAATAGTACTAGTTGTATTAGTTGTAGTAGTGTTAGGGTTATTAGTAGTAGTAGTAGGAGTAGTAGTAGAAGGAGTAGGAGGGTTAGAAGGAGTAGTAGTAGTAGAAGGAGTAGGCGTATTAGTGTTAGTAGTATTAGTAGTAGTAGTTGTAGTAGTGTTAGGGTTATTAGTAGTAGTAGTAGGAGTAGTAGTAGTAGCAATTGTTCTAGTTATGGAAGTTGTTGTAGTAGTAGTAGTAGCAAAAATTGTAGTAGTAGTAGTTGTTCTTGTTGTATTAGTGGTAGTAGTAGTAGCAGTAGTAGTACGAGGAGTTTCAGTTGGCGTAGAACTAGGCATAGTTGTAGTTGTTGTAGGGGTAGTAGTTGTAGTAGGAGTTGTAGTAGCAGTAGGAGTTTGGTTAGGAGTAGTAGTTGCAGCAATAGTAGGAGTAGTAGTAGTAGTAGCAGAACTTGAAGTAGAAATAGTAGTAGTAGCAATAGTAGAACTCGAAGTAGAAATAGTAGTAGTAGTGGTAGTAGTAGTCATTGTTGTAGTCGTAGTAATAGTTGTTGTTGTTGTTGTTGTTGAAGTACTAGCAGTAGTTGTAGTAGAAGTACTAGTAGTAGTCTTTGTAGTAGTAGTAGTAGTAATAGAAGTAGAAGTTGTAATAGTACAAGTAGGAGTTGCAATCGCAGCAGCAGCAGTAGTAGTTATTGTACTTATTGTAGTAATTGAGGTAATAACATTACTAGTAGTATTAGTAGTAGTAATTGTTGTTGTTGTAGTAGTACTACTAGTAGTAGTAGAAGTTGTAGTAGTAGTCGTAGTAGTTGCAGTACAAGTAGTTGTAATAGGAGTTGCTTTAGCAGTAGGGGTTATAGTAGGGGCAGTGCAGTAGTTGTAGTTGTAGTAGTAGGAGTAGTAGTAGTAGTAGTAGAAGTAGTAAGAGTAGAAATGGAAGTAGCCACTATAGTAGCAGGAACAGTAGAACTAGTAGTAGTTGGGGTAGTAGTAGTAGTAGCATTAAGAGCATAAGTAGTAGTAGTATGAGTAGTTGTAGTGGTACATGTAGTAGTAGTAGTAACAGTAGAAGTACTTGATGTAGTAGTAGTAGTTGTAGTAGTAGTAGTAGTAGTAGTTGAAGTACTAGTAGTTGATGTATTAATATTTGTTGTGGTAGAAGTACAAGTAGTAGTAGTAGTAGTAGTAGTAGTAGTAGTAGTAGTAGTAGTAGTAGTAGTAGTAGTAGTAGTAGTAGTAGTAGTAGTAGTAGTAGTAGTAGTAGTAGTAGTAGTAGTAGTAGTAGGAATAGTGGTAGTAGCAGTAGGATTTGCAGTACAGGTAGTAGCAGTAGTAGTATTAGTATTAGTAGTAGTAGTTGTAGCAATAGGAGTTCGTGTATAGGTAGGGGTAGTAATAGGAGAAGTGGTGGTAAGCGTACAAGTAGTTGTAGGAGTAGTAGTAGTAAGAGCCATTGGTGTAGAAATTGAAATAGTAGCTGTAGTAGCATTAATTGTAGAACAAGTATTAGTAACAGGAGTAGTAGTTGTAGTAGTAGCAGCGGTGGTAGCAGCAGCGGTGGTAGTAGCAATAGTAGTAGCAATAATTATAGTAATTGCCAAAGTATTAGTTGTTATTGTTGTTTTAGTAGTAGTAATAGTAGTAGAAGTACTTATAACAATAGCAGTCATAATATTAGTAGTAGTAGTGGTAGTAATAGTATTAGTGGTAATAGGTGTAATAGTAGTAGTAGTAGTCGTAGTAACTATAGTAGTGGTGGTAGTAGCAGCAGTAGTAGTAGTAGTAGTCGTAGCAACAGCAACAACAACAGTAGTAGTAGTAGTAGTAGTAGTACGAGCAGTAGTAGTAGTAGTAGGAGTGCTTGTATTAGTAGCAATAGTAGTAGTAGTAGTTGTTGTTGTTGTTGTATTAGTGGTAGTAGTAGTAGCAGTAGTAATACGAGGAGTTTCAGTTGGCGTAGAACTAGGCATAGTTGTAGTTGTTGTAGGGGTAGTAGTTGTTGTAGGATTTGTATTAGCAGTAGGAGTTTGGTTAGGTGTAGTAGTTGCAGCAATAGTAGGAGGAGTAGTAGTAGTAGCAGAACTTGAAGTAGAAATAGTAGTAGTAGCAATAGTGGAACTCGAAGTAGAAATAGTAGTAGTAGTGGTAGTAGTAGTCATTGTTATAGTTGTAGTAGTAGTAGTTGTTGTTCTTGTTGTTGAAGTACTAGTAGTAGTTGTAGTATATGTACTAGTAGTAGTTTTTGTAGTAGTAGTAGTAGTAATAGAAGTAGGAGTTGTAATAGTAGAAGTAGGAGTTGCAATCGCAGCAGCAGCAGTAGTAGTAATTGTACTTGTAGTAGTAATTGAGGTAATACCATTACTAGTAGTATTAGCAGTAGTAGTTGTTGTAGTAGTAGTAGTACTACTAGTAGTAGTAGAAGTTGTAGTTGAACTAGATGTAGTTATAGTAGTAGTCGTAGTAGTAGCTGTACAAGTAGTTGTAATAGGAGTTGGTTTACCAGTAGGGGTTATAGAAGTGGCAGTGGTAGTAGTTGTAGTTGTAGTAGTAGGAGTAGTAGTAGTTGTAGTAGAAGTAGTAAGAGTAGAAATGGAAGTAGCCACTATAGTAGCAGAAATAGTAGAACTAGTAGTAGTTGGGGAAGTAGTAGTAGCATTAAGAGCAGAAGTATTAGCAGTATGAGTAGTTGTAGTGGTACATGTAGTAGTAGTAGTAGTTGTTGTTGTAGTAGTAGTAACAGTAGAAGTACTTGATGTAGTAGTAGTAGTAGTAGTAGTAGTTGAAGTATTAGTAGTTGATGTACTAATAGTTGTTGTGGTAGAAGTACAAGTAGTGGTAATAGTAGTAGTAGTAGTAGTAGTAGTAGTAGTAGTAGTAGTAGTAGTAGTAGTAGTAGTAGTAGTAGTTGAAGTACTAGTAGTTGATGTACTAATAGTTGTTGTGGTAGAAGTACAAGTAGTGGTAATAGTAGTAGTAGTAGTAGTAGTAGTAGTAGTAGTAGTAGTAGTAGTAGTTGTAGTAGTAAAAGTAGGAGTGGTAGTAGTAGCAGTAGGATTTGTAGTACAGGTGCTAGTAGTAGCAGTAGTAGTATTAGTAGTAGTAGTTGTAGTAATAGGAGTTGGTGTATAGGTAGGGGTAGTAATAGGAGAAGTGGTGGTAGGAGTACAAGTAGTTGTAGGAGTAGTAGTAGTAAGAGCCATTGGTGTAGAAATTGAAATAGTAGCTGTAGTAGCGTTAATTGTAGAACAAGTAGTAGTAACAGGAGTAGAAGTTGTAGCAGTAGCAGTGGTGGTAGTAGCAGTAGTGCTAGTAGTAATAATAGTAGCAATAATTATAGTAATTGCCATAGTAGGAGTAGTTGTTATTGTTGTTGTAGTAGTAGTAATAGTAGTAGAAGAACATATAGCAATAGCAGTCACAATATTAGTAGTAGTAGTGGTAGTAATATTATTAGTGGTAATAGGTGTAATAGTAGTAGTAGTAGTCGTAGTAACTATAGTGGTGGTGGTAGTAGCAGCAGCAGTAGTAGTAGTAGTAGTAGCAGTAGCAGCAGCAAAAATAGTAGTAGTAGTAGTAGTAGTAGTACGAGCAGTAGTTGGAGTAGTAGGAGTTCTTGTATTAGTAGCAATAGTAGTAGTAGTAGTTGAAGTAGTAGTAGTTGTAATAGTAGTAGTAATATTAGTAATGGAAGTATTAATTGTAGTAATAGCAGTTGTAGTAGTATTACTAGTAGCAGCAGTAATAGTAGCCATAATAGGAGGAGTAGTACTAATAGAAGAAGAGGAAGAAGAAGGGGAAGTAGTAGTAGTAGTAGTAGTGATTATAGTAGTAGTGGTAGTAGCAGTAATTGTAGTAGTTGTGGTAGTAACAGCTGCTATGAAAGTAGTAGTAGTCGTAGCAGCAGTAGTTGCATTAGTAGCAGTAGCAGCAGTAGTAGCAGTTGGAGTAGTAGTAGTAGCAGCAGTAGTAGTAGAAGTAGTAGTAGTAGTAGATAGCAGTATCAGTAGTAGGTATAGTAGTAGTAGTAGTAGTAGCAGTAGCTATAGTAGCCTAGTAGTCGTATATTCGATAGTAATAGAAGATGCAGTAGTAGTGGAAGTAGTAGCAGTCGTTTTAGTAGCAATAGTAGCAGTAATAGTTGTAGCTATTGCTGTAGCAGCAGCAGCAGCAGTATTAGCAGTGGTTTCAGTAATAGTTGTAGCAGTAGTAATAGCTGTAGTAGACGTAGTAGTAGTAGTAGTAACATTAGTAGTAGTATTGGTAGTAGAAGTACTAGCAGCTGTGTCGTAGTAGTAGCAGTAGTAGTAGCAGCAGTGGCAAAAGCAGTATTCGAAGTAGTAGATGTAGTAGTAGTAGTAGTAGTAGTAGAAGTACCACAACACTTGTAGTTGTAGTAGTAGTCGCAGTAGCGGTCGTAGCAGTAGTACTACTCCTGCTGCTCCTTATTTTGCTGCTGCTACTACTACTGTTACTACTGTTGCTGCTACTTCTGCTGCTGCTACTACTCGTATTACACCTACCAAATCTACTATTATTACTAATGGTACTACTATAATTACTTCTACTACTACAATTAATACTACTACTATTATTTCAACAACTACTACTACCACTACTATTATTACTACTCTTACCTCTATTACTACTAGTACTACAACTTCTATTTCTACTAGTACTGCTGCTGCAGTTGCTATCGCTAATGTTGCTGCTACTTCTGCGACTATTACTAATGTGGCTACTATTATAACTACTGCTATTGTTACGACTGCCATTGCGACTACAACCACTGCTACAAGTGTTGCTGCAAGTTCTGCTACTACTCCAACTACTACCGCTACTACTACTACTAAGATTTCCCCTACTACCACTATTACCACTACTACTACAACTACTACTAGTATAACTACTACTACTACCATTATGGCTACTACTACTACTACTATTAATACTACTACTGTTACTCCTACTATTACTACTAATAGTACTACTACTCGGCTACTTCTTCTACTACTACTACTGCTGTTACTACTACTACTACCACCACTGATGTTGTTGCTACTACTGGAACAGCTACTACTATTGCTACTACTACTGCTACTGCTCTTTTGCTACTACTACTACTTCTACTACTACAACTACTGCTACTACTGCTACTACTACTACCACTACAACGACTACTACTCCTCCTACTCCTATTACTACTGCTACTATCACAACTACTACTAACTACTACTACTACTACTACCACCACCACCACTACTACTACTTCTACTGCTACTACTACTACTACTACTTGCACTACTACTACTTCTACTATTATTGCTACAACTACTACTGCTACTACAGCTATGACTACTACTGCTCCAGCTACTCCTACTACAACTCCTAGTAGTAGTAGTGCTAGTAGTAGTAGTTGTAGGCATTATGTAGCAATAGTAGCAGTAGTAGAAGTAGTATAAGTTGTAGAAGTAGTAGTTGTAGTAGTAGTAGTAACATTAATAGCAGTATTAGTAATAGTAGCAGTGGTAGTAATAGTAGCAGGACTAGTAGTAGAAGAAGTAGTAGTAGTAGTAGTGTAGTGGCAGCAGCAGCAACAACAACACTAGTAGTAGTATTCGTAGTAGGATTGTTTGGAGTGGTAGTATTAGTACAAGAAGTAGTAGTAGTGGGAATTGTAAGAGTAGTAGTAGTAGTACAAGTAGTCATAATAGTAGTAGTAGTAGCTATAGTAGTAGTAGTCATAGTAGCAGCAGCAGCAGCAGTAGGAGTAGTAGTAGTAGTAGTGGTAGTAGTAGTAGGAGTTTTAGTCAGAGAAGTTGTTGGAGTGTTAGGAGTGGTATGTAGTCGCAGAAGTTGTAGGAGGGTTAGGAGTAGTAGTAGTAGGAGGAGTAGGAGTAATAATTGTAGTAGTACTAGAAGGAGTAGGTGTGTTAGTATTAGTAGGAGGAGAAGGAGTTGCAGCAGTAGTGTTAGTGGTATTAGTAGCAGTAGTTGGAGTTGTAGTAGTAGCAATTATACTAGTATAGAAGTTGTGGTATTAATAGTAGTAGTGGTAGTAGAAGTTGTAGTGGTAGTAGTAATTATAGTAGCTGTTGTTGCTAATGTTGTTATAGTAGTTGCAGTAGTAGTAGCATTAGTAGTAGTAAGAGTTGATGTAGGAGTAGTACTAGGCATTGTAGTAGTTGGAGTAGGGGTAGTTGTAGTAGGAGTAGTAGTTGCAGTAGGAGTTGGATTACGAGAAATAGTAGCAGTACTAGTAGGAGTAGTAGGAGTAGTAGTTGCAGTAAGAGTTGGATTAGGAGATGTAGTAGTCATACTAGTAGTAATAGTAGGAGTAGTAGTAGTATCAGTAGTAGAAGTCGGAGTAGGAATAGTAGTAGTTGTAGTTGTAGTAGTATTAGTAGTATTAGTTGTAGTGGTAATACTACTACTACTACTACTACTACTAGTTGTTGTTGTAGTAGCAGTAGTAGTAGTCGTAGTAGTTGTCGCAGCAGTAGTAGTAGTAGCAGAAGTAGTAGTAGGAGTTGGAGTTGGGGTAGTACAAGGAGTTGTAGTAGTTGGAGTTGGGGTTGTAGTAGTAGCAAAAGTAGTAGTAGTCGAAGGAGTTGGGGTAGGCACAGTAGTCATAGTATTAGTAGCTGTAGCAGGAGTAATAGCAGCAGTAGTAGTAGAAGTAGTAGTAGAAATAGCAGTAGAAGTAGCAGTAGCAATAGTAGTAGTAGTGGTTATAGTAGTGGTAGTAGGAGTAGTAGAGGTAGCAGTAGTAGTAGCAGTAGTAGTAGTTATGGTAGTAGGAGTGTTTCGAGTAGAAGTATTAGTATGAGCTGTAGTAGTTATAAGAGTAGTGGTAATAATAGTTGTAGTAGTAGCAGTTGTTGCAGCAGTAGTAGTCGTAGTAGGAGTGTAGTGATAGTAGTAGTAGTAGGAGTAGTATTTGAAGTTGTAGGACTGTTAGGAGTAGTAGAAGTAGAAGAAGTAGTAGTAGTAGTAGTAGTAGGAGTAGTATTTGAAGTTATAGGACTGTTAAGAGTAGTAGAAGTAGTAGCAGTAGTAGGAGTAGTAGTAGGAGTAGTAGCAGTACTAATAGGAGGAGGAGGTGGTGGTGGAGGAGGAGGATTGTTTGGGGTAGTAATAGTACTGGGAGTGATAGTATTAGTAGTAGGAGTAGTAGTATACTAATAGTAGTATTAGTTGTTGTTGTTGTTGTCATCGTAGTAGTAGTAGTAGTAGTACTTGGAGTAATAGTAGGAGCAGGAGTTTCAATAGTAGTAGGATTTGTAGTAGTAGTAGTAGTACTAGTAGTTGGAGTACTTATAGTAGCAGTAGCAGTGGGTAGGAGTAGTAGTTGTTGTTGTAGTAGTAGTAGTAGTAGTAGTAGTAGTAGTAGTTATTGTAGTGGAAGTACTAGTAATAGTAGTAGTAGTAGTAGTAGTAGTAGTAGTAGCAGTTGTAGAAGTACCCGCAGCAGCAACAATAGCACTAGCACTAGAAGTAGTAGCAGTAGTTGTAATCGTAGTAATAGTAGCATTAGTAGGAGTAGTAGTCGGAGTTGGAGTATGGTCAGTCGAATTAGTAGTAGTTGTTGTAGTGGCAATAGTTGGAGTCATAGTAGGAGTCAGAGTCGGAGTTAGATTTATAATTGGAGTTGTAGTAGTTGTAGTACTCCTAGTAGGCGTAGAAGTATTAGCAGTTGTAGAAGTAGGAATAGTAGTAGTAGTAGTAGTAGTAGTACTAGTAGTACTAGAAATAGAAGCGGTAGTGCTAGTGGTAATAGTAGTAGTAGCAGTAGTAGTAGTGGAAGTAGTTGTAGTAGTAGTAGCAATTGTAGTAGCAGCAGCAGTTGCATTTGTGGTAGTAACAATAGTAGCTGTAGCAGTTGTGTTAGTCAGAGTTGTAGTAGGAGTAATCGTTGGAGTTGTTGTTATTGGAGTAGTGGTAACAGTAGTAGCATTACCACTAGCAGTAGTTGTTGTTGTTGTTGTTGTTGTAGTAGTAGTAGTAGTAGTAGCAGCAGCAGCAGCAGCAGCTATAGTTGTAGAAGTAGTAGGCACAGTACTTGTAGTATCAGTAGCAGCAGTTGGAGGAGGAATAGCAGTAGCTGTAGAAATAGAAGTTGTAGTAGCAATAGCAATAGTAGTAGTTGTAGTAACAATGGCATTAGTAGTATTTGTACTAGTAGTTGCTGTAGTTGTAGTAGTAGTTGTTGTAGTAGTAGCAGCAGTAGCAATAGGAGTTGTAGTAGTAGGAGTAGTAGTAGTAGTTGTTGTTGTTGTTGGTGTAGTAGTAGTAGTAGTAGTAGTAGTTGTTGTTGTTGTTGGTGCAGTAGTAGTAGTAGTAGTAGTAGTAGTAGTAGTAGTAGTAGTAGTAGTAGAAGTAGTAGTAGTAGGTGTAGTAGTAGGAGTAGGAGTTGGAGTAGTAGTAGGAGGAGGAGGAGGAATAGTAGTAGTATTAGTAGGCGTTGCAGTAGGAGTAGTAGTAGGGGTTGTAATTGTTGTAGTGGCAGGAGTTGTAGTAGTAATAGTACTATTAGTAGTAGTGTTAGTAGTAGAAGTAAGAGGAGTAGTACTAACAGTATCAGTGGACGTAATAGTAGTAGTAGTAGCAATTATAGTAGTAGTAGTTGTTGTTGTTGTCGTTGTTGTCATAGGAGTAGTAGTAGTTGTAGTAACAGTAGTAGTAGTAGTTTTGGTAGTAGCAATAGTAGTTGTAGCAGTAGTAGTAGTGGTTGTTGCAGTAGTAGTAGTAGTAGTACCTGTAGGTTTAGGAGTAGGGGCAGCAGTAAGAGTAGTAGTATGAGTTCATGTAGGAGTTGGAGTAGTAGTAGGAGTTGTAGTAGTAGTTGTTGTAGTAGCATTAGTAGTAGTAGTACCAGTAGTAGTAGGAGTAACGATAGTACAATTGTACTAGTAATAGAAGTAGTAGAAGAAGTAGTTGTTGTAGTAGTAGTTGTTGTTTTAGTAGTATTAGTAGTAGTATTTTGAGTAGGGGTAGCAGAAATAGTAGGACTGATAGAAGCAGTAAGAGTTGGTGTAGGAGTAGTTGTGGCAGAAATAGTAGTAGTAGTTGTAGAAGTAGTTGTAGTTGTAGAAGTAATACTAGGAGTAGTAGTATTCGTAGTAGTAGTAGAAGTAGTAGCCAAAGTAGTAGTCATAGATATAGCAACAACAACAATAGCAGTAGCAGCAAAAGTAGTAGTAGCATAAATCATGGTAATAGTAGTTGTAGTAGTAATCACACTAGTTGTAGTAGTAGTAGTAGTAGCAGTGTTAGTGTTAGTAGTAGTTGTTATTGTTATTGTTGTAGCAGCAGTAGTAGTTGTAGTTGTAGTAGCAGCAGCAGTAGTAGTAATAGCTATAGAAGAAGCAGTAGTAGTATTAGTAGCAGTAGCTGCAGGAGCAGCAGTAGAAGTCGTAGTATTACAAGTAGCAGTTGTAGTAGTCATACAAGTAGTGGTTCTAATAGTAGAAGTAGTAGAAATAGTAGCAGTAGTAAGTGTAGCAGTAGTTGTAGTATTACGAGTACTAGGAACAGTACTAGTAGTAGTAGTGCTAGCAGTAGTAGTAGTACTAGTTGTACTAGTAGTGTAGTAGTAGTGGTAGTTGTCATAGTAATAGTAGCTGTAGTTGTGATAGTAATAGTAGCCGTAGTGGCCGAAGTCGTAGTAGTAGTAGTAGCAGTAATAGTACCCGTAGTAGCAACAGTAGTAGTAGTAGTAGTAGTGGTAGTAGTAGTATTAGTGGTAGTAGTAGTAGTATTAGTAGTAGTAGTACTAGTATTAGTAGTATTTGTACCAATTGTAGTTGTAGTTGTAGTAGAAGTAGTAGTAGTTATTGTAGTAGCAGTGGTAGTTGTTGTTAGTACTAGTATTAGTAGTATTTGTACCAGTAGTAGTTGTAGTTGTAGTAGAAGTAGTAGTAGTTATTGTAGTAATGGTGGTAGTTGTTGTTGTGTAGTAGTTGTAGGAGCAGCAGCAGTAGTAGCAGTAGTACTAGAAGGAGTTGGAGTAGAGGTAGTAGTAGGAGTTGTAGTAGTTGGAGTAGGGGTTGTAGTAGTAATAGGAGTAGTAGTAGCAGAAGGAGTTGGGGTAGGAACAGTAGTAGCAGTAGTAGTACAGTAGTAGGAGTAGCAGCAATAGTAGTAGTAGAAGTAGTAGTAGAAATAGTAGTAGTAATAGTAGTAGTAGTGGTTATAATAGTGGTAGTAGCAGTAGTAGATGTAGCAACAGAAGTAGCTGAAGTAGGTGTTGTGGTGGTAGGAGTGTTTGTAGTGGAAGTAGTAGTGGTAGTAGTAGTAGCAGAAGGAGAAGTAGTATTAATAACAGCAAAAGTAGTTGCAGTAGTAGTTGTAGTAGTAGTAGTAGTAGTACTAGTACTAGTAGTAGGAGTTGGACTACTAGTAGGAATAGGTGCCAGAGAAGGAGTAGTCGTAGGAGGAGAAGTAGCAGTACTAGTAGCACTAGTTGTTGTAGTAGTAGTAGAAGTTGTTGTGGTAGGAATAGGTGCCAGAGAAGGAGTAGTAGCAGTAGTTATTGTAGTAGTAGTAGCCATAGTAGTAGTAGTAGTAGTAGAAGTAACAATTGTAGTAGTGGTAGGAGTAGAAGTAGCAGTAGTATTAGTAGTAGTAGTGGTAGGAGTAATCACAGTAGTAGTAGCAGTAGTTGTAGTTGTAGTTGCAGTAACAACAATAATAGTAGCAGGAGATGGAATAGTAGTTGTTGTTGTTGTTGTTGCACGTGTACTAGTAGTAGTAGTATCTGTAGTAGTATCACTAGTATTAGCAATGGTAGAAATAGTAGAATTAGTAGTAGTAGTAGTAATAGCAGTAGCATTAGCAGTAGTAATTGTAGTAATTGAAGTTGCAGTAGTAGCAGTAGTAGCATTAGTAGTGGAAGTAGTAACAGTAGTAGCTTTAATAGTAGCAATAGCAGTAGTAGCGGAAGTAGCAGCAGCAGCGGTAGCAATAGTAGTAGTAGAAGCAGTAGCAATACTACTACCAATAGTAGTAGTAGGAGGAGCAGCAGCAGAATTACTACTACTACTACTACTTGGGCTACTACTACTACTTGGGCTACTACTACTACTATACCACTACTACCACTTCTCCTACTCCTGCTTCTACTATCACTTCTACTAATACTATTATTACAACTTCTACACCTATTCTTACTCTCGCTACCACTACTACTACTCCTACTCCTACTTCAGCTACTCCTAATCCTGTTGTTGTTGCAATTGCGACTACAACTTCTACTACTGCTACTACTGTAGCTGCTGTTGCTACTTCTACTACTTGTACAATGACTACTTCTACTATTACTACTACTGGTCTTAGTGCTACTGCAACACCTGCTGCTACAACTGCAACTACAACTTTTACAACAACCACAACTAGTACAACTACTACTACAACTGCTGCACCTACTACAATTACAACCACTGCTACAATATATTCTACTACTACTACTGCTACTACCACAAATTCTACTATTACTCATATTACTTTGCCTGCTACTACTACTGCTATAACCACTACTATTACCTCTACTGCTACTGCTACTGCCACTATTGCAACTACTGCTACTACTACTGCTGCTACTACAATTGCTACTCCTCCTACTACTACTACTACTGTTACACCTACTTCTACACTTACTAAAACTGTTACTACTACTACTGTTACACCTACTACAACTACCCCTATTAAAGCTACTATAAACACTACTACTACTACTACTACTATTAATACGACTGCTCCAACTACGAGTACTACTGCTACTACTATACTACTAATATTGCTAATGCTACTCCAACTACTACTAGTACTATTGCTACTAATGCTTTTACAACTACTGCTACTACTACTACTACTTCTGCTACTATTACTACTACTAGTTTTATTATGACTACTACTACTGCTACTACCACTACTTCTATTACTACTACTGCTACGAGTGCTACTACTCCTTCTACTACTATTATTACTACAACTACTACCACTGCTACTACTACTACTATTTCTACTATGACTGCTACTACTACCACTCCTACTACTACTTCTACCACTACAACAAGTGTTGTGACAACTATGACTACTACCACTAATACTACTAGTACTACTTCAACTACTATTAATACAACTACTATTGCTATTACTGTAACTACTACTACTACTACTACTACTACAATGACTACACTACTACCACAACAACTACTACTAATAGTACAACTACTTCTACAACAACTACTATTACTACAAACAATACTACTACGGCAAGTACAACAACTACTACTCCTCCTCCTCCTCCTCCTCCTCCTCCTCCTACTACTACTACTACTATAGCTACAACAACAACTTTTACTGGCACTATTGCAACTACTACTACTATTTCAACTACTACTACTCCTCCTACTACAACAAATACTACTCCTACTACGACTGCTGCTACAACTTCTACTACTATTACAACACCTACTACTACTACTGCGACTACTGCTACTACAACTACTACTGCTACTACTACTACTACTACTACTATTCCACCTACTATTACAACACAACTCCTACTAGTACTACTTCTTCTGCTACTACTACTACTACTCCACCAACTATTACTAGAATTACTACTAGCACTACCACAAATACTACTACTACTACAACTACTACTATAGCAATAGCTATTATAACTACGAATACTACTACTACTATGACTATTCCACCTGCTACTACCACCATTGCTGCTACTACTACTCCTACACCTATTACTGCTGCTACTACTATTACTACTACTACTACTACTACTTCTACTACCGCTACTACCACAACTACTAAAACTTCTCCTACTATTACTTCTCGCCCTCCTACTACTACTACTACTACTAGTGTTGCTACTACTACTACTTCAACTAATACAACTACTACTTTCGCTACTACTACTACTACTACAACAACAACAACTACTACTACTCCTACCGCTACCACAACTACACCTACTGCTACTACAACTATAGCTACAACGTCTACTACTATTACAACTACTACTACAACAATAACTACTACTGCTACTACCACCACTACAACTGCTACTGCTGTTGCTACATCAACAAAAACTACTATTGCTACTACTCCTCCTCCTACTACCACAACTACTACTTCTGCTACTACTACTACTACTACTACTACAAGTACAACAGCTACAGCTGCTGCTTCTACTACTACGACTACTACTTCTACTACTACCTCTGCTACTAGTACAGCTGCTACTATTACTATACTACTACCACAACTACAACTACTACTACGAAGACTACTACAACTACTACTCCTACACCAACTCTTACTCCTGCTACAATAACAACTACTAGTACTTCTATGATAACTACTACTACTAGTACTACTATGACTACTACTACTTCTTCTGCAACTACTGCGATTGCTACTACTACTGCTGCTATTCTTGCTATGACTACTAGTATTACTACTACTACTTCTACTACAACAAATACTAGTACAACTACTAGTACGATTACCACTACTGCTATTATCACTACTACCACTGCTACTACTACTCAAACTACTACCACTAGTACTTCTACTGCTATTAGTATTACTTCTAACACTACTACTTCTAGTATTACTGCCACTACTTTTGTTACTACTACTACTACTTTACTCCTCCTATTATGACTACTACTATAACATCTACTGCCACTAATACTACTACTACTACTACTACTACTACTAGAATCACTACTATTACTCCTACTACTACAAGTACTCCTACTACTACTAAGGCTATTGCTACTATTGCTACTACTACTGCTACTCCTCTTATTGCTACTACCACTACTGCTACTATTACTACTACTAATACTATTGCTAGAACTATTGTTATTGCCACTACTACTAGTACTATTACTACTGCTACTATTATTGCCACTACTACTACTACGATTACTACTA
>RXID01001867.1:0-10246 GCA_005019695.1 Trichopus zeylanicus subsp. travancoricus | reverse complement strand
TGTTGTTATTATGGTAGAAGTAATAGTTGTAGTAGTTTTTGTTTTTCTAGTAGTAGTAGTTCTTGTTGTTGTTGGTGGTGTAGTTGTTGTAGTAGTCATTGTAGCAGTAGTAGCACGAGTGGCTAGAAGTTGTAGTCATATTAGTAGTAGAAACAGGGGTAGTCGTAACAATAGTTGAAAAAGTAGTAGTAGCATGTGTCGTAGTTGTTGTAGTAGTAGTAGTATTAGTCATAGTAGTAGGAGGAGGATGATTAGCATAAGCTGTAGGACTAGTAGTTGTAGTTGTAGTAGTAGTTGTTGTTGTAGTAGTAATTGTTGTTGTAGTAGTAGTAGTAGTTGTTGTTGTAGTAGTAGTAGAAGTAGTAGTAGCAGTTGGAGTAGTTGCAGTGGCAGTTGTAGTAGTAGTAGTGGTAGAGTTGTAGTAGTAGTAGTAGTAGTAGTAGTAGTAGTAGTAGTAGTAGTAGTAGTTGTAGTAGTAGTGGTAGTAGTAGTAGTAGTAGTGGTAGTAGTAGTAGTAGTAGTAGTAGTAGTAGTAGTAGTAGTGGTAGTAGTAGAAGAAGAAGAAGCAGCAGCAGTAGTATTATTAGTAGCAGTAGTAGTTAGAGTAGTGATGTTAGTAGTAATAGTAGTAGTAGGAGTTGTAGCAGCAGTAGTAGCTGTAGCATTTGTAGTAGTACTAGCAGTAGTAGCAGCAGTAGTAGTAAGAGCAGTGGTAGTAGTAGCCACAAAAGTAGTCGTGAGAGTCGTAGCAGTAGTTGTAGTAAGGCTAGTAGCAGTAGTAGCACAAGTAGTAGTCGTAGTAGTACTACTAGTAGTAGTAGCAGTAGTAATAGTTGTAGGGGTAGGACTGCGGGTAGTCATAGGAGCAGTAGAAGTAGTAGTAGCAGTAGTAGACGCAGTAGTAGTTGTAGTAGAAGTAGTAGTAGTAGTAGTAGATGTAGAAGTAGTAGTAGCAGTAGTGGTAGTAGTACGAGAAGTAGCTGTAGCACTAGTAATAGAAGTTGAAGAAGTAGTAGCAATGGAAGTAGTAATAGTAGTAGTAGCAGTCATGTGAGAAGTAATAGGTGTTGTAGTGGTAGTAGTAGTAGTGGTTGTAGCAGTAGCTGTAATTGCAGTGGTAGTAGTAGTAGCAGTAGTAGTTGTTGCGGTAGTAGTAATAGGAGTAGGGGTATTAGTAGGAGCCATAGTAGTAAGAGTAGCAATCGAAGCACTAGCTGTAGTAGTAGTAATAGTAGTAGTAGCAGGAGTAATAGGAGCACCAGAAGAAGTAGTAACAGTAGTAGCAGTACTAGTTGCTGTAGCAATAGTAGTAGTAGTAGCAGTAGTAGTATCATTACGAATAGTCGTAGTTGTGGTAGTAGTAGTAGGAGAAGTTATACTTGTATTAGTAGAAGTAGTATGATTATTTGTAGTCGTAGTCGTAGTAGTAGTGGTATTGGTACTTATAGTAGTAGCAATATTAGTAGTAGGCGCAGTGGTAGAAGATGTAGTAGTAGAGAAAGTACTACTAGTTGTTGTAGCAGTACTACTAGTAGTACTAGTAGTCTCTGAAGTTGTAGTAGTTGCGCTAGTAGTAGTAGTAGTAGTAGTATTAGTAGCAGAAGTAGAAGCAAAAGTACTAGTAGTAGGAGAAGTAGTAGTAGCAGCATTAGTACTAGTAGTCCTAGTAGGAGCAATAGAAGTAGTAGTCATAGTTGCAGCAGTTGCAGTAGCAGCAGTAGTACCAATGGTAGTATTAGCAATCGTAGTAGCACCAGAAGTAGAAGTAGCAGTAGTAACAGTAGCAGTAGTAGTAGTAGCTGTAGCTATAGTAGTAGTAGTAGTAGTAGTACTATTAGTAGTCGTAGCAGTGGTAGTAGTAGTAGTGGTTGTAGTAGTAGGAATAGCAATAGTGGTATGAGTAGCAGAAGTAGTAGTAGTAATTGTAGTAGTAGTAGTAGTAGGAGAAGTTGTAGTAGTAGTGATATTAGTAAGACTAGTAGTAGTAGTAGCAGTAGTAGTAGCAATTATAGCAGCAGCTGTAGTAGTAGCATTGGTGGTAATCGAAGTTGTAGCAATTGCGGCAGTAGCAATAGTAGTAGTAGGTTGTTGTAGTAGTAGCAGTAGCAGTAGTCCTTGTAGTAGTAGTGGTAGTAGTTGTAGTAGTAGTAGTAGTAGTAGTAGTATTAGCAGCAGTAGCAGCAGTAGTAGCAGTAGTAGTAGCAGTAGTAGTAGTTGCAATGGTAATAGTAGCAGAGGTAGTAGTAGTAGCAGTAAAAGTAGTAGTGGAAGTAGTAGTAGTAGTATTAGAAGTAGCAGCAACATCTATTATAGTAGTAGTAGTAATAGAAGTAGAAGTAGTAGTAGAAGTAGCAGCAGCAGCAATAACAGTAGTAGTAGTGGTAAAAATATTAGATGTGGCAATAGTGGTGGCAGTAGCAGCAGTAGTGCTAATAGTTGTAATAGTAGTGTATTAGTAGTAGCAATTGTAGTAGTATCAATAGGAGTAGCAGTGATAGTAGTAGGAGGAGGAGGAGGTGGAGCAATAGTGGCAGTGGTTGCTGCTACCGAAGTAGTTGTAGTAGTAGTTGTAGTTATAGTAGGAGAAGTAGTAGTTGTAATAGTAGTCACAGTAGTAATAGTAATAGCAGTAGTAGTATTAGTACGAATAGTCATAGTTGTCGTGGTAGTAGTAGGAGAAGTTGTACTAGTAGAAGTAGAAGTAGTATGATTATTTGTTATCGTAGTAGTAGTAGTAGTATTGGTAATTGTACTCATAGCAGTAGTAGCAGTAGGAGCTGTATTAGAAGATGTTGCAGTAGAGAAAGTAGTTGTTGTTGTTGTAGCCGTTCTACTAGTAGCAGAAAGGGCAGTAGTGGTAGTAGTAGCACGAGTAGTAGTAGTTGTAGCAGTACTAGTTGTAGAAATAGTAGTAATAGAACTAATAGTAGTTGCGCTAGTAGTAGAAGTATTAGTTGGAGTTATAGTAGTAGGAGTAGGAGTAGTTGTTGTTGTTTTAGAAGTAGTTGTTGTAGCAGTAGTATTAGTAGTAGTAGTAATAGTAGGATTAGTAGTAGTAGCAATAGGACTAGTTGTCATAGTAGTAGTATTAGTAGCACTAATTGTAGTAGTTTTTGGAGTAGTCATTGTGCGAGTAGTAGTAGTTCTAATAGTAGTGTAGTAGTAGTAGTAGCTGCAGCAGTACTAGTAGTAGTAGTAGCAGTTGTAGTAGCAGCAGTAGCAGTACTTGTAGTAGTAGTAGTAGTAGTTGTTGTTGTTGTTGTTGTAGTAGTAGTAGTAGTAGTAGTAGAAGTGGAAGTAGTAGTAGCAGTAGTTGCAGAAGTAGTAGTAGTAGGAGTAGTAGTAGTAGCAATAGTAAAAGTTGTAGTAGTAATAGTAGTATTAGTAGTAGTAATAGTAGTTGTTGTTAGAGTAGTAGTAGTGCTAGTAGTAGTTACTGTAGTTGTAGTGTAGTTTTAGTAGCAGTAGTGTTAGTAGTAGAGGTAGCAGCATAAGTTGTAGTAGCAGTAAAAGTTGTAGTAGTAGTAATCATAGTAGCAGCAATTGTAGTTGTATTTGTAGCAGTAGCGATGATATTTTTAGTTGTATTTGTAGTCGTATTTGTAGCAGCAGCTGTAGTAGTTCCAATTGTTGTAGGAGTAGTAATAGTAACAATTGTACTAGAAGTAAAAGTAGTATTAATTTTTGTTGTAGTAGTATGAAAAGTAGTAGTAGTAGTAGTGGTAGTAGTAGTTGTCGTAGTAGCAATAGTAGTAGTCGCAATAATAGTGGTAGGAGTTGGTGTAGGAGTAGTAGTAGTAGGAGTAGGTGTATGAGTAGAAGTAGTAGTAGGAGTACTAGTAGGAGTTGGTTTAGGAGTAGGGGTATTAGTAGTGGTAGTAGTAATACCGTTAGTAGTAGTAGTAATAGTGGTAGTAGTAGTAGAAGTAGTAGTAGTCGTAGTAGTAGTAATAGTAGTAGTAGTAGTAGCTGAAGTAGTAATAGTAGTAGTAGTTGGAGTAGCTGTAGCAGTAGTAATAGTAGTAGCAGTAGTAGCAGTAGTAGTAGCATGAGTAGCTGTAGCAGTAGTAGTAGTAGCAGCAGCAGTAGCAGTAGCAGTTTTACAATTAGCAGTGGCAGCAGTAGCAGTAGTGTTAGTAGAGATCGTAGTAGTTGTAGTTGAAGTAGTGGAAACAGTAGTTGCAACAGTAGTAGTAGTTGTAGTTGTAGGCGAAGTAGTAGGAGCAATAGTAGTCGTAGTATTAGTAGTAGCAGAAGTAGTAGCAATAGTGGTAGCAATAGTAGCAGTAGTAGCAGTAGATGTAGTTGTAGTAGTATTAGTACTACTAGTAGTAGTAGTAGTAGTAGTAGCAATTGTCATAGCAGTAGTTGTAGTAGTAGTTGTAAGAGTAGCAGCAGTAGTAGCAGTAGTTGCAGCTGTGGCAGTAGTATGTGTAGTAGCAGTAGCAATAGAAGTAGTAGTACCTGTAGTAGTCGTAATAGTTGCAGAGGAGCCAAGCTAGCAGTAGTAGCAAAAGTAGAAGTAGTAGTAGTAGTAGTAGTAGTAGTAGTAGTAGTAGGACCAGCTAGAGCAGAAGTAGTAGTAGGAGTAGTAGCAGTAGGAATAGTTATAGCAGCAATAGCAAGAGAAGCAAGATCAGTAGAACTAGCAGCAGTAATGGCAGTAGCTGTAGGAGCCAAAATAGTAGCAGTAGTAGCAATTGTTGTTATACTAGTGGTTGTAGTAGTTGTTGTCGTACAAGTAGAAGTAGCAGTAGTAGTAGTAGTAGTAGTAGTAGTAGTAGGGGTTGGAGTAGGAGTGGTAGTAGGAGTAGTAGCAGTTGCAGTTGTGGTAGTGGTAGTCGGAGTAGCAGTAGTGGTAGTAGTAGTAGTTGGGGTAGTGGTAGTAGTAGTAGCAGGAGTAGTAGTAGTAGTAGTTGGTGTTGGAGTAGGACTAGTAGTAGCAATAGTAGTGGTAGTTGTAGGAGTATTGCTACTAGCAGTCGTAGAAGTGGGAGTAAGAATAGTTGTAGTAGTTGTAGCATTATGAGTAGTAGCAGTAGTAGTGGTAGATGTGGTAGCAATAAGAGAAGTAGTAGTAGTTGTTGTAGTAGTAGTCGTAGGAGTACTATTTGTAGTAGGAGTAGCAGTAGCAGTACGAGTACTATTTGTAGTGGTAGTTGTAGTAGTTGTAGTAGTAGTAGAAGTATTTGTATTATTGGTGGTAGTAGTAGAAGTATCATTAGTAGTAGTTGTTATTGTAGGAGTTGGATTAGGAGGAGTAGTAGTAGTTATTGTAGGAGTTGGAGTAGTAGTAGTAGTTTTAGTTGGAGTGGCAGTAGTAGTAGTTGTAACAGTTATAGGAGTTGTAGTAGGAGTTGGAGTAGGTGTAATAGTAGTAGTTGAAGTAACTATAGGAGTTGAAGTAGGAGTAGTAGTTACTGTAGGAGTTGGAGTTGGAGTAGTAGTTGTAGTAAAACTAGTAGTAGTAGTAGTCAAAGTCGAAGTAGAAGTAGTAGTAGTAGCAGCAACAACAATAGTAGTACTAGAGTAGTAGTAGTAGTAGTATAGTAGAAGTCGTCATAGTAGCAGTAGCAGTGGTAGTAGAAGTCGAAGTAGTAGAAGTAGTAGTTATTGTGTGATTGTTGAAGTAGTCTTAGGAGTAGTTGTAGGAGTAGCAGTAGTACTAATAGTAGTAGTAGTATTAGCATTAGTAGTAGTGGTCATGGTAGTAGCAGTAGTAGCAGTAGAAGTAATAGTGCTAGTGGTAGTAGTAGTAGCAGCAGTAGTGCTAGTGGTAGTAGCAGGAGTAGTAGTTGGTGTAGTTGGAGTCGTAGTAGCTATACTAGTAGGAGCAGCAGAAGTAATGGTAGTAGTATCTGTAGTAGCCTTAGGAGTAGTAGTAGGAGTAGCAACTGGAGAAGCATGATTAGTACTAGTAGTAATTGTAGTAGCTGTAGCTGTACTAGAAGTAGCAGTAGCAGAAGTAGCAGTAGAAGAAGTAGTAGTCGTAGTTGTGGTAGTTATAGCAGTAGTAATAGTAGTAGTTGTCTGAGTGCTAGCAGCAGTAGTAGCAGCAATAGTAGTAGTAAGGGTAGGAGTAGGAATTGTACAAGGAGTAGTAGTAGTTGTAGTGGTAGTAGTAGCAGTAGCAGTTGTAGTAATAGTAGTAGTAGTGGTAGTAGTAGTAGTTGGAGAGGGGTAGTAGTAGTAGTAGCAAGAGTTGGAGTCTGAATAGTAGTAGCAGCAGTAGTAGTAGTACAGTTTCGGCAGGAATAGTAGTAGTAGTCATAGTAGTTGCTGTCGTAAAAGGTGTAGTAGTATTAGCAGTTGTACTTGTAGTATTAGAAGTAGTAGTAGCTGTATTTGCAATAATAGCAGTGGTAGTAGTGGTCATAATAGGAGTAGTTGTGGTAGTAGCTATAGCAGTAGTTGTAATGGTATAGTAGTAGTAGTAGTTAGAGCAGTATTACTTACAATAGTAGTAGTAGCAATTGAAGTAGTAGTAGTAACTGTCGTATTAGGCATAGTAGTTGTAGTAGTAGTACCAGCAGTTGCTGCAGTAGTAGTAATATTAGTATTTGTAGCAGTAGTAGTAGTAGTAGTAGTGTTAGTATTAGTAGAAGTAATAGTACCTGTTGTAGTAGTAGTCGTAGTAGTAGGAGTTGGAGTAGGAGTAGTAGAAGTTATTGTTATAGTAGCTATAGGAGTTGGAGTAGGAGTAGTAGTAGTTGTAGCAGTTATACTAGTAGGTGTAGTACTAGTAGAAATAGTAGTATTAATAATATTGGGAGGAGGATTGGGAATAGCTAGTATTTTAGTAGTAGTAGTAGCAGTAGCAGTAGTAGTTGTTCTTATTGTAGTAGTTGTTGTAGTGGTAGTAGTAGTGGTAGTCATGGTAGTAGTAATAGTAATAGTCGTAGTAGTTGTGGGTATAGTAGTAGTAGTAGTAGTAGTAGTAGTAGTAGTAGTAGTAGTAGTAGGTGGAGTAGTAGTAGTAGTAGTAGTAGTAGTAGTAGTAGTAGGTCTTGTAGTAGTAGTTGTCGTAGTACTATTACTTGTAGTAGTAGTAGTAGTTGAGGTTGTAGTACTAGAAGTAGTAGCCGTAGCAGGACTAGTAGAAGGAATAGTAGTTGGAGCAGTTGTAGAACTAGTAGTGGTAGTTGTAATCATTGCATTAGTTGTTGTAGTAGTAGTAATATTAGTAGCAGCAATAGTAGATGTAGCTAAAGTAGGAGTAATAGTAAAAGTCACATTAATTGTAGCAGTATAGTAATAGTAGTGGCAGCCGTAGCAGGCGTAGTAGTAATATTTGTATTAGTTGTGCTACTGGTAGTGGTGTAGTAGCAAAAGTATTAGTAGTTGTAGCAGTAGTAGTATTAGGGATAGTAGTAGCAGTATTAGTAGTAGTATTAGTATTAGTATTAGTAGTAGTAGTAGTAGGAGTAGTATTAGTAGTAGTATTAGTAGTAGTAGTAGTAGTAGGAGTAGTTGTAATTGTAGTAGTAGTAGTACTAGTAGTTGTAGTAGTAATAGTAGTAGTAGTAGTAGTAGTAATAGTAGTAGTAGTAGTAATAGTAGTAGTAGTAGTCGTAGTGGTTGTAATAGTAGTAGTAGTTATAGCACCAATAGCAGCATTAGCAAGAGTTGGATAAGCAGTTGTGGGAGTCTTAAGAGTAGCAGAAGTAGTAGTAGTAGCAGGTGCAACAGTAGGAGTAGTAGTTGTACTAGTTGTAGTTGTTGTAGTAGTACTAGTAATTGTACATGTTGTAGCAGTAATAGGATAAGCAGTTGTACTAGACTAGCCATAGTAATAGCCATAGTTGGAGTAGTAGCGTAGTTGTAGCCGTAGTAATAGCAGCAGTATTTTTAGTAGTTGTAATTGCTGGAGTAGAAGCAGTAGCAGCTGCAATAATGGTAGTAGTAGTAATAGTAGTAATAGGAGTGGTAGTAGTAGTAGAAATAGTAGTAGTAGGAGAAGTAGTAGTAGTAGTAGCTGTAGCTATAATAGTAGTAGCAGTATTTATAGTAGTAGCAAGAGTAATAGCAGTAGTGGTCGTAGTAGCAGTAACAGCAGTAATAGTAGTAATAGTAGTAGTTGTATTAGTAGTAGTTGTAATAATAGTAGAAGTAGTAGTAGTAGTAGTAGTAGTAGTAGCAGTAGCAATAGTTGTAGCTGTAGTAGTAGTTGTTGTTGTTGTTGTTGCAAAAGTAGTAGTAGTAGTAGTAGTATTTGTACTAGTAGTACTAGTATTAGCAGTTGTTGTAATAGTAGAATTAGTACCAGTAGTAGTAGAAGTAGTAGTGGTAATAGTAGTAGTAGCAGTTATAGAAGTAATAGTAGTAGCTGCTGCAGCAACAACAATAGTAGCAGCAGTAGGTGCAACAGTTGGACTATCACTTGTAGAAGAGGTAGCGGTGGTTCTAGCTGCAATAGGTGTAGTTGTACCATATATAGCAGCAGTAGTAGTAGTAGCAGCAGTAGTAGTCGTAGCAGCTGTAGCAACAGTAGTAGTAGTAGAAATTATAGTAGTTGTAGTAGGTGTAATAGTAGTATTAGTAGTAGTACTAATAGTAGGGGTAGTAGTAGTTTTGTAGTAGTAAAAGAAGTTGTAGTAGTAGTTGTAATTGTAGTAGGTGTTGCAGTAGTAGTAGTTGTTGCAATTGTAGCATGAGTAGCAGTTGTGGTTGTTGTAGCAGTAACAGCAATAGCTGTACTAGGAGTAGCAACAGAGGTTGCCGCAATAGTAGTAGTAGTCGTAGTATTAGAAAGAAGACTAGTAGTAGTAGTAGTCGTAATAGTTGCAGTACTAGTAGTAGTCATTGTAGTAGTAGCAATATAGCGGAAGTAGTACTAGTAGTAAAAATAGTAGTAGTGGTAGTAGTGGTAATAGTAGTAGCAGTAGCAGCAGTAGTTGTTGAAGCAGTAGTAGTAGCAGTAGTAGTAAAAGTTATAATAATAGTAGCAATAGTAGAAGTAGTAGTAGTAGTATCAGTAATAGCAGTAGCAGCAGGAGTAATAGTAGCACTAGTAGTAGTAGTTGTAGTAGTAGTAGTAGTAGTAGTAGTAGGAGTAGTAGCAGTAGTAGCAGTTGTAGTTGGAGGAGTAGTAGCACTAGCAGTAGGTGTAGTAGTAGTAGTAGGAGAAGTAGTAGCAGGAGTACCAGTAGCTGTAGTTTTAAGAGCAATAGTTGTTGTGGTAGTAGCAGTAGTCGAAGTAGTAGTGGTTGTAGAAGTAGTAGTAGTAGTTGCAATTGTTTTTGGAGTTGTAGCAGATGTAGTAGCAATAGTAGTTGTGGTAGTAGCTGTTGTTGGAGCAATCAGAGTCATTGTACTAGCATTTGTAGTAGTAGGATTAGTACTAGTAGCAGTGCTAGGACTAGGAATAGAGATAGTATTAGTTTTAGTAGCATTCATTGTTGTAGGTGTAGTAGTTGTAGTAGTAGAAGTAGAAATAGTAGTCGTATTTATAGTAGTAGTAGTAGTAGTAGTAGTACAAGTAGTAGTAATAGTAGTAATAATAGTAGTAGAAGTAGTAATAGTAGTATTTGTAATAGTAGGAGTTGTAGTAGTAGTAGTAGTAGTAGAAATAGTAGTAATAGTTGCAGTAGAAGTGGTAGTAATAGTTGCAGTAGTAGAAGAAGAAGTAGTAGTAGTAGTAGTAGTAGTAGTTGTTGTTGTTGTTGTTGTTGTTGTTGTTGTTGTTGTTGTAGAAGTAGAAGTAGTAGTAATAGTTGTTGTTGTTGTTGTAGTAGCAGTAGTAGCAATAGCAGCGGCAGCAGTATCATCAATTGTAGTTGCTGCAGTCGAAAAAATAGTTGCAACAGTAGTAGTAGTTATTGTTGTAGTAGTAGTAGTAGTAGTAGTACCAGCAGCAATAGTAGAAGTAGAAGGAATAGTATGAGTGCAACTGGTAATTGTAGTACTAGTAATAATAGTAATAGGAGTAGTTGTGGTACTTGTAGTGGCAATAGTACTAGTAGCAGTAGTAGTAGTAGCAATAGTGGCAGTAGTAGTAGTAGTAGAAGTAATAGGAGTGGTAGTAGCAGTGGCAGTAGCCGTAGAAGCAGTAGTAGTAGTAGTAGTAGGAGTTTGAGCAGAAGTAAAAGTAGAAGGAGTAGAAGTAGTAGTAGTAGCAGTTGTAGCAGTAGTCATAGCACTAGTTGGAGTAGGTGTGGTAGTAGGAGTAGCAGGAGTTGTTGTTGAGCAGGAGTAGTGGTAGAAGAAGTAGTAGTAGTAGTAGTAAAATCCGTAGCTTTACCATCAG
>RXID01001864.1:0-19968 GCA_005019695.1 Trichopus zeylanicus subsp. travancoricus | reverse complement strand
TAATTATAGTAGCAATAAAAGCAGTTATAGTAGTTGAAGTAGTGGAAGCAGTAGTAGCAGCAGCAGCCGTAGTAGCAATTGTAATAGTAGTAGTAGTAGTTGTTGTTGTAGTAGAAATAGTATTAGTAGTAGAAGCAGTGGAAGTAGTAGTAGTAGAAGAAGTAATAGTAGCAGAAGTAGTTGTAGTAGTTGTGTTGTACTAGTAGAAGTAGTAGTAGTAGTAATACTCGTTGCAGCAATAGTGACAGTAGCAGCAAAAGTATGAGTTGGAGTCGGAGTAGTAGTACTAGAAGTAGTAGTAGCAGCTGTAGCAGGGGTTGTGGTAGTAGTAGTAGTTGTTGTTGTTGTAGTAGGAGTAGTAATTGTAGTAGTAGTAGTAGCATTCGAATAGTGGTAGCAGGATTTGCAGCAGTAGTAATATTTGTAGAAGTAATAGTAGTAGCTATAGTAGTAGTAGTAGAAGTTGTAGGAGTAATACTAGTAGTAGTAGTAGTAGCAGCAGCTGTAGTATAAGTTGGAGTAGCAGTAGTTGTTGTCTGAGTAGTAGTAGCAGTATTAGCGATAGTACGAGAAGTAGTAGTAATGGCAATAGTAGTGATAGCCGTAGTAGTAGTAGTAGCAGCAGCAGCAGTAGTAGTAATAGTAGTAGTAGCATTTTCAGTAGTTATGGCATTAGTAGTATTGGCAGTAGTAGTAGTAGTTGTAGGAGAAGTTGTAGTTGTAGTCGTTATTGTTGTTGTAGGAGAGGTAGTAGTAGAAACATTAGTATTTGTTGTAGTATTAGTAGCACTAGTAGTAGCAATAGTTGTAATAGCAGTTGTGGTAGTAATAGTCGTTGTGGTAGTAGTTGTCGTAGTAGTAGCATAGTAGCAGTAGCAACAATAGTAATTATTGTAGCAGTAGTAGTAGTAGTATTTATAATAGCAACAATAATAGTAGTAGCAATAGTAGCAGATGTAGTAGTAGATATAGTAGTAATTGTAGTAGCTGCAGCAGCAATTGTAGCAGTCGAAGTAGTGGTAGCAGTCGCAGCAGTAGCCACTGTAGAAGAAGTAGTAGTAGTAGTGGAAGTTGTAGTAGCAGTTGTAGTAGTAGTAGTAATAGTAGTAGAACTAGTAGAAGTAGTAGTAGCACAAGTAGTAGTTGTACAAGTAGTAATAGAAGTAGAAGTAGTAGTAGTAGCAGTAATAGTAGTAGTAATACTAGTAGTAGCAGTAGTAGTAGTAGTAATACTAGTAGTAGCAGTAGTAGTAGCAGTAGCAGTAGTATTAGTTGTAGTGGCAGTAGTAGTAGTAGTAGTAGTAAAAATAGTAGAAGAAGCAGTTGTTGTGCAGTAGTAGTGGTAGCCATAGTAGTAGTAGTAGTAGTAGTATTAATTATAGTAATTGTAGTAGCAGTAGTACCAATCGAAGAATTGGTAGCAGTATTTGGATAGTAGTAATAGTAGTAGAAGTAATAGTTGTCATAGTAGTAGTATTAGTAGTAGTCGAAGCAATAGTACTAGTCGCAACATTAGTAACAGCAACAACTGTCGTATTAGTTAGACTAGTAGTAGTAGCAGTTGCTGTAGTAGTCGTAGTAGCAATAGTAATAAAAGTAGGAGAAGTTGTAGTTGTTGCAATAGTAGTAGTATTAGTAGTAGCAGCTATAGGAGTAGTAGTAGCAGTAGTAGCAACAACTGTAGTAGTTGTTGTAGTAGTAGCGGCAATAGCTGTAGTAGCAGTGTGTAGTAGTAGTAGTAGTAGTAGTAGCAGCAGTAGCGGTAGCAGTTATCATTGTAGCATTAGGAGTAGTGGTAGCAGTGGTAGTAGTAGCCATTGTAGTAGTAGCAATAGTAGTAGTAGTAGTAGCAGAAGTAGTAGCAGTAGCAATAGTAGTAGCCGTACTAGCAATAGTAGTAGTAGTAGTAGAGGTAATAGTTGTTGTTATAGGAGTAATACTAGTAGAAGCAGTATTCGTGATGTAGTAGTAGTAGTAGTCGTCGTAGTAGCAGTAGCAGTAGTAGCAATTGTAGCCATAAGAGTATTTGTAGCAACAGTAGCAGTAGTAGCAGTAGTTCTTATAGTTGTAGTAGTAGTAGTATTAATAGTAGTAGTAGTAGTAGTAGCAATGGTAGCATTCATAGAAGTGATAGCAAAAGTAGCAGTAGTAGCCATAGTAACAGTAGTGGTAGTAGTAGCAATCGTAGCAATAGTACAGCAGTCATAGTAGTAGTGATAGTAAAGAAGTAGTAGTCATACGAGTAGTAGGAATGGTACCAATGGTAATAATACTAGTAGTAGCAGTAGTTGTAGCCGTAGTTGCATTAGTAGGAGTAGCAATAGTTGTTGTAGAAGAAGTAGTAGCCGTAGCAATAGTAGTAGTAGCAGTCAAAGTATCAGTAGTACTACTACCAGAAGTGGTAGCAACAGTTGCAGCAATTGTGGTGGTAGAAGTAGAAGTAGCGGCAACAATAGTAGCAGCAGTAGCATTAGTAGCTGTAGTAGTAGCTGTAGCAGTAGTATTAGTTGTAGTTGTAGTAGCCGTAGTAGTAGTAATAGCAGTAGTACTAGTAGTACTACCACTACTATTTCTACTTCTACTCCAACTACTAGTACACCGACAGTCGCTACTACTCCTAGTACTAGTATTACTTCTACTGTTGCAAATACTACTATTGCTACTACAACTATTATTACAACCTCCACTACTCCTACTACTACTACTCCTCCTAACACTCCTACTAGTACTGCTGATGTTGCTGTTGCTGCTATTACTCCTACTAGAACTGCTATAGTTACTCCAATTACTATTATTGCTATTACTACTGCTACTACTACTATTGCTACACTAATTACTACTGCTACTCTTACTACTACCACTACTACAACTACCAGTACTACTACTACTACTACTCCTACTGCTAGTACAACTACTACTACTATTACTACTACTACTACTACTACTACAACTACTGCTTCTCCTACTACTACTACAACAACAACTACTACTACTACAACTACTACTATTCGTACCACTACTACTACTACTACCACAACTAGTAATACTATTCCAGCTACTGCTACTTCTACTACTACCATTACCATAACTACTACTACTACTACTACTCCTCCTCCTAAAACTCCTATTACTACTGCAACTGCTACTATGGCTACTTCTCCTACTCCGACTCCAACTGCTGCTGCTACTACTATAATTCTCACTCATACTTCTGCTACTACTACTACTGCTACTCCAACTCCTACTACTACTACTACAACAAGTACTACTACTACTACAGCTACTACTACTACTATTGCTACTGCTACTATTGCTGCTACTACTGCTACTACTACAGCTACCACTACTCCTAAAACTGCGACTACTTCTGCAAATTCTACTACTACTGCTTCTTCTACTGCTACTAGTACTACTCCTACTACAACTACAACAACAAGAAATACTACAACTCCTAAAACTCCTATTACCAATATTGCTATTCGTACACCTACTACTACAATGACTACTACTACCACATCTACTACTACTACTACAACCTTTGCTGCTACTACTACTACTACCACCACCACCACCACTACTACTACAACTACTGCTGCCAATGTTACTACTGCTACTATTACTACCGCTACTTCTACTGTTACTATTTCTACTTTTACTACTGCTACTCTTATTTCTACTACTTTTGCTGTTACGAATGCTATAACTACTACTACAATGGCTACTGCTACTTCTACTGTTACTGCAACTACTACAACCGTAACTACTACTACTACTACTGCTACTACTATGACAACTACTACTATTACTATTACAACTACTGTTACCACGCCTACCACGAGTACTACGACAGCTACTACTGCTGCTACTACAACTACTACAAAAATAATACTATTTCTAGTACCGCTCGTACTCCTATTCCTACTACTACTACTACTACCACTACTACAACTACTACTATTACTCCTACACCTACTTCTACTACTACGACTACTATTGCTACTATAACTCCTACTACTACCCCTGCTCCAACTATAACCCCTACTACTCTGACAACTATAACGACTACTGTTATAACAATGACAACTGCACTTGTTGCTGCTACGGCTGCTACTACTACTGCTATTACTACTGTTACTACTATAACTGCTACTACTCCTTTTACTACTACTACTACAACTGCTGCTATTGCTACTACCATACTACTACTACTTCTATTACTAGTACAACTGCTACTACTTCTACTGCCACTACAACTACTAAGACTACTATTACTGATACTACTACTACTAATACTACTGCTACGGCTGCTGCTACTACCATTACAACCACTACTACTACTACCCATGCTACTGTTACTGCTACTGCTTTTGCCTCTGATGCTGCTGCTGCTACTACTACTACCAGTACTCCTCCTCCTCCTCCTACTACTACTTTTACTACAACTCCTACTCCAGCTTCTACTGCTACTACTGCTACTCCCACACCTACCAATGCTACTACTACACCTACCATTACTATTACTCCTACACCTACCAATGCTATTGCTACTCTTACTGCTACTCCTACACCTACTAGTAGTAGTACTACTACTCCTACAACCATTACTATTACTACAACAACTACTACAGCTACCACAACTACTGCTGTTGCTACAGCTCCTATTACTACTACTACTACAATTCTATTACTACTACTGTTGCTACTACGACTATTGCTACTACTACAACTACAACCACAACAACAACTACTAATACTACCACCACCACTACAACTACCGCTACTACTACCACTATAACTACTACTACTACTACTACTACTACTACTACTACTACTACTACTACTACTACTACTGTAACTACAACTACTACTCCAACTCCAACTCCTACTCTAACTACTACTCCTACTGCTATTCCAACTTCAACTACTACTACTACAACAACTGCTACTCCTCCTACTATTACTACTACTACTCAAACTACTGCTACTACTGCTTCTACTCCAATTACTACTACTACAATGACTACTACTGCTGCTGCTGCTACTACAACTACTACTACTAATACTACTACCAATACTACTGCTACTACTTTTACTATTCCTACTCCTATATCCACCACAATTACTTCTACTACTACAACTGCTACAGCTACAATGACGCCTACCACCACCACCATTACTACTACTACTACTACTACTACTACTCCGATATGAATCCCACTATTACTACTACCACTACTACTACTACTACTATTTCAAATACTAGTACTACTACAACTAGTACCACAACTGATACAACTAGTAATAGTACTACTACAACAACTGGTACTGCGACAACTAATACTACCAACACTACTATAACTAGAGCAACAACTACAACCGCAACTACTACTACTACTACTACTACTACTAATACTGTTACTACTACAGCTACTAATTCTACTCCCACCCCAACTCCTACTCCTACTACTACCCCTTCTGCTACTACTACTACTACAAGCTACTACAGCTATGACTACTAATACAACTACTACTACAATTGCTACAACGGTTACTACTACTACAAAAACAATAATTACTACTACTACTCCTCCTCCTCCTACAACCTTCGATACTACTACAACTAATACTGCTACTACTACTACTATTACTGCTACAGCTACTAATACTAATACAACTACTAATCCTAATACTCCTACTGCTACTACTACTAGTACAACTATTACTACTACTACTACTACTCCTAACACTCCTCCAGCTACTGCTACTACAGCTGCTGCTGCTATTACTACCACAGCTACTACTACTACTGCTACTGCTACTGCTACTACTACTATTACTACTACTACTGCTACTATTACTACTACTAATACTACAATAACTACTACTATGACTACTACTACAACTACTACTTCTACTACTACTCGTGCGGCTGCTCTACTATTGCTGCTACTACTCCTACTCTTACTAGTATTAGTCTACTACTATGACTTCTAATGCTACTAATATTACCACTATAGCTACTACTACTCGTAATAATATTCCAATTCTGACTACTACTAGTACTACTAGTACTACTATTACCACTACTACTACTACTATCACTACTACTAGTACTACTACTACTACTTCTACTACAACAACTACTACTACGACTACGACTACTACTACTACTAAAACTACTACTGCTCTACTATTACTATTCCTACTACTTCTACAAAGACTACAACAACTACTACTACAACAACTCCTCCTCCTCCTCCTCCTACTACTACTACTCCACCTCCTCCTCCTCCTACTACTCCTACTACTACTACTATTACTACTACAACTCTGCTACGACTACTCCTACTACTACTACTAAGACTACTACTACTACTACTACTAATGTTACAGTTAGTACTACTACTGCTATTGCAGCTACTACTACTACTACTGCTGCTGCTGCCACTACTTCTACTAATACTACTATTTATACTACTACTATTTATACTAATACTACTACTACTATTACTACTACTGCTACTCCTACTACTACTGCAGCTACTACTACTACTGTTGTTGCTACTACTATTGCTACTACTACTACTAAGACTACTACTACTACTACTACTGCTGCTGGTAATACTACTACTACTACTACTACTACTACTACGACGACTTCTACTACTACTACAACCGCTACTCCTACTGCTACAACCACAACTCTGCTATCACTACTCCTACTACTACTACTAAGTCTACTACTACTACTACTACTACTAATGTTACAATTAGTATTTCTGCTGCTATTGCAACTACTACTACTACTACTGCTGCTGCTGATACTACTACTTCTACTAATACTACTATTTATACTACTACTATTATCACAACTATTACTACTACTGCTACTCCTACACCTACTGCAGCTACTACTACTACTGTTGCTGCTACTACTACTGCTACTACTACTACTAAGACTACTACTGCTACTACTACTACTGCTGGTACTACTACTACTACTACTACTACTACTACTACTACTACTACTACTACTACTACTACGACTTCAACTACTACTATTGCTGCTACTACTATTGCTGCTGCTACTTCTCCTACCACTACTACTACTACTACTGTTACTACTACTGTTACTAATACTACAACTAATCCTTATACTCCTACTACTACTACTATTATTGCTACCACTCCTTACACTCCTACTACTACTACTACTGTTGCTATTGCTATTACTACCACTGATACTTCTACTGCTACTGCTGCTACTACTACAACTGCTACTGCTGCTACTACTACTGCTGCTATTACTACTACGACTACTACTACTACTACTACTACTACTACTACTACTACTACTACTACTACTACTACTACTACTAGTAGTAGTAGTACTACTACTTCTACTTCTACTTCTACTTCTACTACTATAGCTACTACAATCGCTACTACTATTTCAGTTACTGATACCACTGCTAATACTACTACTAGTACTTCTACTATTATTATTAATACTACCATTACAACTACTATTGCTACTGCTGCTGCTACAACTGCTGCTGGTGCTACTACTACGATGACTACTACTACTGCCGCTACACCTACTACTACTACTTCTATTGCTATCACTACTACTCCTACTCCTTTTACTATTACTAGTACTAGTACTTCTGCTCCAGCTCTAACTACTACTACTATTACTTCTATTACTACTACTACTACTGTTGATGTCGCTACTTCTGCTACTGCCACAACTACTACTATTAATACTATTATTGTCGCTGCTATAGCTACTACTACTACTACTACTGCTACTTCACCCACTACTACTACTGCTACTAATACTTCTACTTCTTCTACTACTATGACTAGTACTGCTACTACTAGTACCATTTCTACCGCTGTTGTTGCTATTACTAATATTACTTCTAGTACTACTATTTTTGCTGCTATCGCTAATACCACTACTACAACTACTACAACTGTAGCACTACTACAACTGCTGCTGCGACTAGTACTATACTGCTATTACTACTACATCTACTACTACCACTACTTCTGCCACTGCTACTGCAGTTGCTCCTCTTATTGTTACTGCTGTAGCAACAACTACAAGTACCACTACACCTACTACAACTATTATTGCTGTTACTACTACTACACTACTAACGCTATTGCATCTAGTACAACCACTTCTAGTACCACTGGTATTACTTTTGCTGCTGCTACTACTATCGCTTCTACTAGTGCTACCACAGCTACTGCTATTATTACTACTGCTCCTACTACTACAACCACTACTACTACTACTATTGCTACTACTACTACTACAACAACAGCTACTACTGCTACAACTTGTTCTACTACTGCAACTACTGCTACTTCTACTACTACTGGTACTACGATTGCTACCACTACTACTAATACTATAACTATTACTACTACTACTGCTTCTACTACGATTACTACTGCTACTACTTCTACTTCTACTACTATTACTACAACTACTACTCTGACTACTAGCACTGCGACTAATAATACTACTTCCACAACTACTATTCTAATACTACGACTGTTGTTATTGCTACTACTACTACAACAACAACTACTGCTAATACTACTGTTGCTACTACAACTCCTACTGCTTCTAGTACTAGTTCTACTACTACACTACTGCAACTTCAGCTACTACTACTCTTGCAACTACTATTGCTACAACTATTGGTACTACTAATATGACCACTACTACTGTTATTACTATTACTACTGCTACTGCTGCTGGAACTTCTACTACTACTTCTCCTACTACTTCTCCTACTACTTCTATAGCTACTGCTACTACTACTACCACCATTACCACTGTGGCTACAACCACTACTACTACTGCTACTACTACTTCTGTTGCTATTACTATCACTACTACTATTGCTGCTCCTCCTCTTACTTCTATAATTGCTACTACTGCTATTGCTAGTATAACAACAACTACTACTACTCCTCCTAATCCTACTACTACTACTACTACTACAACAACAACAACATCTACTACTACTACTACTACTACTACGACTACTCCAGCTCCTGCAACTATTGCTCCAGCTGCTACTACAACTAGTACATCCTCCACTACAACAACAATTGCTGCTACTGTAGCTGCTCCGACAGCTTCTACTACTACTACTACTACTATACTACAATGATACTCCAGCCGCTACTGCTACTTTTACAACTACTGCTACTACTACCACTGCTGCTGCTGCTACTTCTAGCACTGTGGCTACTCCTACTAGTACTACCACTACTACTACTACTTCAACAACAACAACATTACTACTACTACTAATACTACCACTACTACTACCGATACTACAACAACTACTACTACCACTACTCCTACTACAACAGCAACTACTACTACAATTACCAAAATGACTACTGCTACTACAACAAATACTACTATTACTACAACTTCTACTACCAGTCCCTCCAGTACTACCACTGCAACCACCACCACTACTACTACTCCTCCTATTCCACTCTTATTACTACTTCAACTACTACTACTACTACTCCGTCCAGTACTACCACTACTACTACCACCATTATTACTACTAGCACTACAACTACCACTACTACAACTGCTAGTACCACTACTACTCCAACTGTCGCTGTAGCTGCTACTAGAACAACAACAACAACTACTACTACTACTACTACTACCACTACTACTACTAGTACTCGTACTGGTACTCGTACTAGTACTAGTACGAGTACTACTACTACTACTACTACTATAGCTACTACTACTGCTTCTACTACTGCTACAATGACTACTACTCCTAATACTACCGCTATTACTACTACTACTACTATTAGTACTACTACTGCTACTACAACAACAACTACTACTACTACTACTCTTGGTTCTACTACTACTATGACTACTACAACTACTACTACCACTACTTGTACTACAACTATTTGTACTACTACTACTACCACTACTTCACCTTAAACTACATCTACTACTACTACTTCTAGTACTACGACTATTGTAACTACAACTACTCCAACCACTTTTACTATTACTACTACTACTACTTCTGCTGCTACTGCTGTTACTACACCTACTAATCCTGCTACCACTATTAGCGCTATTACTTCTACTACTACTACTACTACTACTAAAACTACTACTACTATTCCTACTCCTAATATTACTGCTACTGCTTCTACTATTACTATTACTACTACTACAACTATTACAACTCCAACTACTTCTACTACTGCTACTTATTTTACCACTACGAATACTACCACCACTACTGCTAGAACTACTACAACTTCTACTGCTACAGCTACAGCTACAGTTGCTACTACTACTGCTGCTACAACTGCTGCTGCTGCTACTACTACTACAACTGCTACTACTACTAATTCTGCTGTTGTTGCAGCTGCTGCTACTACTACTACTACTCCCACTCCTACTACAACTACGACTGCTTCTACTAGTACTACTATGACTACTTCAACCCCGACTACTACTACTACTCCAACTCCTACCCCTACTACTACTCTAAACACTACAACTATGACTACACCTACTACTACTGCAACTATTGCTACTACTACTATTACAACTACAACTATTATAGTTGTTACTACTACTACTACTACTACTACTCCTTTTAATACTACAACTACTACTCCTGCTGCTTCTGCTATTACTACTACTACTGCTACTACTACTTCCATTACTAGAACAATTGCCACTACTACTACTACTACTACTACTACTATTAATACTACTATTACTAACACTACAACTACTAATACTACTCCTACTGCTGCTTCTTCTGCTGCTGCTGTAGCTACAACTACTACTTCCACTACTACTACTACTACTCCTGTTACTATAACTACTACTAATTCTGCTGTTGTGCTTCTACTACTAGAACTACTACTACTGCTGTTGTTCATGTTACTGCTATTGATACTACCACTTCCACCTCTTGTATAATTGCTACTACTACTCCACCTATTTCTACTACTAGTATAACTACTACTGCTACCGTCCCTGCTGTTGCTACTACTACTGCTAGTACTACTGCCACTATTAATGTCATTGCTGCTTCTTCTCGTACAAACTGTTACTACTAGTGTTATACCTAATACTAATACTACTACTACTACTACTACTACTACTACTAGTAGTACTACTCTAGCTGGTGCTACTACTGCTACTGCTACCACTACTAATGCTACTACTACTTCCACAACAACAACAACAACTACTACTACTAGTACTATTGCAGCAGCAGTTGCTGCTGCTACTGCTGCCACTGCTAATGCTACAACTACTACTACTATATCACAACAACTACTACTACTACTTCTACTACTACTTCTCCTACTGCTAATATCACTTGATATACCACAGCTACTGCTTCTACTACTATAGCTACTACTACTGCTAATGCTACTACTACAACTACTATTGTTATTATCGCTGCTAATACTACTACTACTACTGCTGCTACTTCTTCTACTACTGCTACTGGTGTTACTAATATAACTAGTACTCGTAATACTACTACTACCATTACGACTACTACTACTACTACTACTACTACTACTACTACTACTATTACAACAACAACTACAACTACAACAACAACTACTACATCTCCTTCTACTACTACTGCTACTACTGCTCATACTACTATTACTGCCACCACTACTACTACTGCTACGACTGCTTCTACTACAACTAATACAACTCCTACGACAACAACAACAACAACTACTACTACTACTCCTACTGCTACTTCTAGTGCCACTGCTACTACCACTTCGCCTACTCCTACTACTACTTCTACTACTTATACTACTTATACTACTTCTACTACTTCGCCTACTGTTACTTCTACGGCTACTACTTCTACTATTTCAACAGCTACTACTACAATAAGTACTACTACTATTATTGCTACTACTGCTATTACAACTACTACTACTACTATGCCTATTACTAGTACAACTGTTAATGCTGCTGCTACTACTACTACTATTACTACTACTTCTACAACTATTATTGCAGCTACGGCTACTACTACTACTTCTCCTACTATTATCAGTACAACTACTGCTACTACTTCTACTACAACTACTGCTACTACTACTACTTCTACTACTACTACAGCTACTAACACTATTGCTGTTGCTACTACTACTACCATAACCATTACTGCTACCGCTTTTCCTACTACTATTACTACTCCTATTACTACAACTATTGTAGCTACTACTAACACTACTAGCATAACAAGTTGTACTATTACAACTTCTGCTAGTGCTAGTACAACTATTATTACTACTACTGCTGCTAAAACTGCTACTACCACTACTGCTACTACGGCTACTACTACTGCTACAGCTACTACAGCTACTCTACTAGTGATACTGCTACTACTACTGTAACAATGACTGTTACTGAAACTATTACAACTACTACTACTATGAATACTACTATGACAATAACTTCAATAGCAACAACTACTACTACTACCCCTACTACTAGAACTACCACTACTACTATTATTACTTCGCTGAGTACTCGTACTACTTCTACTAATACTTTTGCTATTACTACCACAGCTGCTACTACTACTGCTGCTGCTACTACTACTACTACTACTACTACTACTACTACTACTACTACTACTTTTACTACTACTGCTGCTACTACTATTACTACCACTACTATTGTTGTTGCTACAACTGCTTCTACTACTATTAATACTACTTCTCCGCCTCCTACTATTACTACTACTTCTCGTACTATAACTAGTATTACTACTACTTTGCCTACTACTACTACTACTGCCACAGCTACAATTGCTACAACTACTTCTACAGCGACTACTACAACTAGTTCTACTGCTATTATTGCGACTAGGGCTACTACTGCTACTATTACTGCTATGACTATTACTAGTATGACTGCTACCACTGCAACTACTACAACTACTACTATTACTACTACTTCTACAACAGTTGCTGCAGCAACATCTGCTACTAGTACTTCTATTACTAGTACCACTATAGGTATTGCTACTTTGACTCCTAGTACTACTACTACTGGCTACTACTACAACTCAACTTCTACTACTACTACTACTACTTCTATCACCACTACTACTACTGCTATAGCTACTGCAACTACTTCTACTTGAAATAATACCATAGTTACTACTACTACTGCTACTACTACTCCTACTAATAACGCTACTAGTACAACAACTTCTATGGTTACTACTACTGCTAGTGCTCCTACTACTATTACTACTACTGCTACAACCGCTACTACGACTACTACTACTACTAGTGTAATAACTAATACTACTATAACTACTACAACTACTACTATAAAAACTACTACTACATCAACTTCTCCGGCTGCTACTACTACTACTACTACAACTACTGCTGCTACTACTGCTACTATTACTTCACTGACTACTACTACTGCACCTAATACTACTACATCTACAACAACTACTACTACTACTACTTCTACTATTACTACTACAACTTCTACTACTGCTGCTGCGCTGCTGCTGCTACTACTACTACTACTACTACTACTGCGCTAATGCTACTAGTACTACCTCCACTACTACTATGGCTACTACTATTTCTACCGCAGCTACTAGTACTATTGGTACTACAACTACTCCTACAGCTGCTACAACTACTGCTACTACAACTACTGCTGCAACTCTATGACTAATACTACTACTACAACTACTACAACTATTGTTACTTCTACTGCAGCTACTACATCTACGTCAGCCACTACTACAAGAACAACTAGTACTGTTGCTGTTGCTGCTGCTACTACAACTATTGCTACTATGACTACTACTACAAATACTACGGCTGTTACTACTAATAATAATACTACTACTACTACTACTGCAGCTGCTATTGCTGCTGCTACTACTGTCACTACTGCTAATGATACTTCTACTACTACTACTACTGCAGCAATAACAACAACTACTACTGCTACTACTACTACTCCGACAACTGATTCTGCTACTACTAATATTGCTTCATATACTACAACTGCTACTTCTACTACTAGAGCTACTACTACCGCTAATGCTACAACTACTACTATAACTATTGTTATTGCTGCTACTAGTGCTACTACTACTACTTCTACTGTTGCTACTATTGCGACTAATGTTACTACTAGTACTTAGTACTCCTAATACTACTATTATTACTACTGTTACTACTACCACTACTACTATAACTCCTACTACAACAACTAATACTACTTTTGCTACTATTGCTACTACTAACGCTACTACTACTACGACTACTATTACTACCACCACCACCACCACCACCACCACCACTACTACTACTACTACTACTACTACAACAACTACTACTAGTAGTACGACTATTATTACTACTACTTCTCCGTCTAGTACTACTACTACTGCTGCTACTACTACTACTATTAGTACCACGACTATAGCTATTGCGACTACCATTTCTACTACAACTAATACTACCTCTCCTACCTCTCCTACTACTACTAATACTACTACCACTACTACATCTCCTACTACTACTTCTAGTGCTACTACTTTGACTACTTCGCCTACTCCTACAACTACTCAACAACTACAATTGTGACAACTACTTCTATAGCTATAACTACCACAAGTATTACTATTGTTATTACCACTACTACGCCTATTGCTACTACTACTACGACGACTACTACTACTACGATTATTACTGTTATTGCTACTACTACCACAATAATTACTACTACTTCTACAACCATTGTTGTTGTTATAGCTACTACTACTGCTTCTCCTACTACTACCACTACAGCTACTACTACTTCTACTACTACTACTACTATAACTACTACAACTATGACTATAGCTACAACTCAACTTCTCCTACTACTAATACTACTACTACCACTACTACAACCAATCCTACAACTACTACAACTACAGCTACTACTAATGCTACTTCTACTACTACTACAATAACTACTACTGCTATTGCTGCTGCAGTTGCCGCTACTGCTACCCCAACTACTACTGCTACTGATTTTACTACTACTATTACGACTCTTGCTACTCCTACTTCTACAGTTACTACTACTGCTGCTGCTACAACTGCTACTACCACTACTACTACTGCTACTATTGCTACTATTGCAACTACTACTGATGCTACTATTGCTGCTATTGCAACTACTAGTGCAACTTGTACTACTACAGTAAACAACAACAACTACTAAAACTACTACAACAACTACTACTAAGAATACAACTACAACAATAACTTCTACAACAACTGCTACTTCTAATACTACTATTACTACAACTACTACACCTACTACTACTACTGCGACTGCTGCTACTACTACTACTATTACCTAGCATACTACTACTACCACTACTACTCCTACTAGCTCTACTACTACTACTACTATTACTACTACAACTGCTATTACAGCTACTACTCCTACTACTACTACTACTACTACTACTACTACTATTACAACTACTATTGCTGTTGCTGCTGCTACTACTACTACTGTTGCTGCTATTGCTACTACTGCTGCTACTACTACTACTACTACTATTGCTGCTGCTGCTACTACTAGCACTACTTCTAGTACTACTACTACTACTACTACTACTGTGCTAAAGCAACTAGCTCTAACTCTACTGCTACTACAATTTCTATGGCTTATGCTACTACTAGCACAACTACTTCCACTACAACTACTGCTACTGCTGCAACAATAACTACTACTACAACTGCTGCTACTATTAGCAATACTAATACTACTACTACAACTGCTACAATAGCAGCTACTTCTAAAATAGCTACTACTACAATAATAACTAGTACAGTTGCTGCTACGTCTACTAATACTACTACTGCCGCTATTGCAACTACTATTACCACTAGTACTACTAGTAATACTACTAATAATACTACTACTACTCCTCCTATTACTAATGTTACTACTACTACTACCACAACTACTACTAGAACTACTGTTGTGACTTCTACTACTAATACTCCTATTCCTGCTACTACAACTACTACAATTACTTTACATAAAATAACTACAACTCCTACTACTGCTACTACTACTACTACTATTACGTTACATACCAGAACTACTCCTACTGCAACAACTGCTACTATAATTATTGCTACTGCTAGTAATACTACTATTGCTGCTGCTACCACTATTACCGCTACTAATGTTGCTGCTAGTACAAGTACTACTTATACTACTACTACTACTATTGCTACCACTACTACTACTACCACTATTAATTCTAGTACTTCTACTACCACAACTACTACTACAATTACTACTACTACTGCTGATGCTACTACTGCCACTACTACTACTACTACTATAGCTACTACTACTAGTATTGCTCCAACTGCCACTACTAATGCCACTAACGCTACAACTACTACTACTACAACTATGACTATGACTAACTAGTACTACTACAACTATGACTATGACTAACTACTACTACTACAACTACCATAACTACTACTACTACTACCACTACTACTACAATAACAACAACTAATACTACGACAATAGCTACTACTACTACTATTACTTTAGATACTACAGCTACTACTACTATTATTACTTCAGATACTACAGCTACTACTTCTAGTACTACAGCTTCTACTGCGTCTACCGCTACTGCTACGGCAACTACTACTACTACAACTGTTGTAATTGCCACTGTTACTACTACTACTGTTACTTTTTCTACTGCTGCTGCTACTGCTGCTGCTGCTCCTACTACTACTACTACTACTACTACTACTACTACTACTACTACTAGTAGCACAACTATTGTTATTGCCACTACTACTACTACTACTACTATAATTGTTCTTATTGCTACTGCTAGTACAACAACTACTACTGCTACTACTTCTACTACTGCTACTACTATTACAGCTAGTACTACTAATCCCACTACTACTACTACAACAACTACTACTACTGCTACTACTACTACAACTAGCACTACTACTACTACTACTGCAACCACTACTACTTCTACTACTACTACTTCTACCAATACTACTACAACTGCTACTACTGCTAGTACTACTACTACTATTGGTATTGCTACTACTACTTCTACTATCACTACTATACTACTACCACACCAACAACTGCTACTTGTACCACTACTTCTACTACCACTAAAACTAATACTACTACTACTACTACTGCAACTGCTACTAGTAGTAGTACAACTACTGCTGCTGCTACTATAACTACGACTACTTCTTCTACTTTAGCTGAGGCTGCTTCTTCCACAACTACTTCAACCGCTGTTACTACTACTACTGCTACTACCAGAACTTATAGGACTTCTACTGCTAAAGCTACTACTGCCACTACTACTGTTGCTGTTACTACTACTGCTACTACAACTGCTACCGCTGCTGTTGCCACCACTAGTATTACTGCTGCTTCTACCATGACTACTACTACTGCGACTGTTGCTACTACTACTAGTACTGCGGCTACAACTTCTAATACAATGACTACTACTACTATAGCTTCAAGTACTACTGCTGCTACTACTACTATTGCTGGGGTACTACTAGTACTATTGTTGCCACTTCTCTTGCTATTGTTGTTGCTACTGCTACTACCACTAATAATGCTACCACTACATCTCTTACAACTACTAGAACTGCTGCTACTATGACTACTGCTACTACTGCTACTCCTTCTATATCTATTACTACTTGTACTACTGCTACTACTTTTGCTATGACTACTACGAGTAGTGCTACTACAGCTCCTACTGTTACTATTACTGCTACTACAACTACTATTACTGCAACTACTACTACTACTACTGTCATTGCTGCTGCCACTACTACTACTACTGCTACTGCTACTACTCCTACTCTACTACTACTGGTACTTCTGCTACTACTACTGCTGCCATTGTTGCTATTGGTGCAACTACTAATTATACCTCTATGATTACTTCTCCTATTCCTAATACAACTATTACTTTTATGGCTGCTACTACTACTGCTACTGCTTCTGCTACTACTACTATTTGTAGTACTACTACTATTTTTTCTACTACTTCAACTACTACAACTGCTACTCTCACTACTACTACTACTGCTACTTCTTCTACTACTACAACTAATACTTCTAGTACAACTACAGCTACAACTACAACTGCAACTACTACAAATAGTAGTACTACTACTACAGCTACTGCTACAAATGCTATTACATCTACTACCACAGCTGCTGCTACTACGACCACTACTACTACTACTGCTGCTACTACTACTACTACCACCACAACTACTACTACTGCACTTGCAACTACTGCTACTACTACTACAACTCATCCTACTGCTACTACTGTCACTACTACTAATACTACTGCTACCACTGTTGTTGCTGCAATCACAACAACTACTAATTCTACTACAAGTTCTACGGCTACCACTACTAATAGTAGTACTACTGCTACTGCAGCTTCGAGTACTGCGACTTCTACTATTATTACTACTACTACTACTTTTGCTATGGCTACTAGTACTACTCCAACTACATCTACTACTACTATAACTATTGCAACTACTATGACCACTGCTACTACTCCCACTACTTCTGCTTCTACTATTACTTTTGATATCACTACTGCTACTGTTGCTGCTACTACTGCTACTACTACTACCACTACTACTTCTGCTACTACTATTACTCTTACTAATATAGCTGCACCTACCGCCACTACTACTACTACTGCCACAAGTACTACTGTTACTACTACAGCTATTACTGCTACCACTAATGCAACTACTACTACTGCTACAACAAGTGCAACTATCACTATTACTACTGCTGCTACTGCTACTACCATTATTACTACTGCTATTACTACTACTACAACTACTATTATTACTAATACTATTGCTACTACTGGTACTACTGTTGTTGATACTACTACTAATAGTAGTAGCACTGCTCTTGTAACTTCTACAACAACTATTACAACGACTACTCCTCCTCCTACTACTACTATTACTGCTATTACTACTAGTACTACTGCTACTACTACTATTGCTACTGCCATGACTCCTGCTATTACGACTACTGCTACTACTACAATTACTACTACTACTACAACTACTACTTATACTCCTACTATTGCTACTACTACTACTACAACAACTACAATAACTATTACATCTTCTACTACTAGGGATGGTAAAACTACTACTACTATTATAACAAATACTACTATTGTTGTTGTTGTTGCTGCTGCTACTACTATGACTATCACAACTTCTACTACTATTACACCTTCAATTACTACAACTACTGCTAAAACCACTACTAGTACTTCTTCTTCTACTACTACTTCCACTGCGACTTCCCCTCATACTACTACTATTGCTGCTGCTATTGCTACTACCACTATTACTACTACTAGTACCACTACGACAATGACAAATGCTACTACTACAATTTCCACACCAACTACTTCTACTACTCATACTACTGTTGGTGCTCCTACTACTACTACTACTACTACTACTATTACTACTACTACTACACCAACTACTACAACAACAACTACTACTACTACTATTACTACTACTGCTACTGCCACTACTACTATTACTACTGTTGCTGCACCTACTACTACTACTATTACTAGTAGCACTGCTACTGCTACTATTAGTATTACTTCTATAACTACTACTCCTACCACAACAACTATTATTGCTGCTATTACTACTACTAATACTACTACTACCACCACTACTACTACTACTACAACTACTACTAATACTACAAGTACTACTAATGCTACTACT
>RXID01001863.1:0-18186 GCA_005019695.1 Trichopus zeylanicus subsp. travancoricus | reverse complement strand
TCAATCGTTTCATTTTCAATCTCATCCTTGATGAAATTTCTGTCAATCCTCATGTGTTTCATTTGATCATGTTGGATAGGATTGTGCACAATGTTGATGGCAACCGTGCTATCACTGTATAACTTCATAGGACTGGTCTTAAGAATATGTAAATTATTTAGCAACCTTTTCAGCCAGATTAAATCATATACTCCTTAAGCAATAGCTCAATACTCTACTTCAATGCTACTCCTAACCACAACGATTTGCTTTTTACTCCTCTATGTGACTAAATTGTCTCATAGCTTAGTTCATATTTGCATAACCTTCTGCCTATCTTTGCTAAATTTTTTGAAATAAATTACTCTTGTCATGAGTTTCTTAGAGATACCTAAGCACCTGATTTGCTATCTCTAAGTGAGTCTTAGTAGGTGAATGCATAAACTAACTTATTACACTTACACTAAAAGCAATGTCAGGCCTGATAAGGGAAAGTATATCAGTTTACCTACCAATCTTTGGTACTATTCTTTATCCATTGGGAATCATTCTCAGTCATTTTTTATTTTCAATTCCTATCAAAAGCCATGCTAGTAAGTCTACAGCCCATCTTCCCTGTTTCTTTTGGCAAGTCAAGAGTATATTTTCTTTGAGTGATAAATATACGTTTTTTGTTTTGGGCTACTTCCATATTGAGAAAGTAATAAAGAGTTCCAAGATCTTTAACTTGGAATTTGGTCTTCAGCCTCCCATTTAGGATATCAATCTTATCAAGGTCATCTCCAGTGACAATAATATCGTCAACATATACAATTAAAATTGCTCTTTTCCCATTTTTTGCTTACTTGGTGAATACAGTGTGATTTGCCTATTCTTGCATGTATCCAAAGACTTTCAAAGTTGAACTACACTGATTAAACTAGGCCCTTGGAGATTGTTTCAACCTATAAAGGGATTTTTTAAGCTTGCATACTTTGTCCTTTTCTTTTTCTTTTTCAAAACCTGGTGAGAATCTTATATGCACTTTTTTTTTGTCAAGTTTTCCATTCAAAAAGGCATTCTTAATGTCCATTCGGTATAATTTCCAGTCAAGATTAGCAGCAAGAGATAACAATATGTTGATTGAGTTTATTTTGACCACAAGAGCAAATGTTTTTTCATAGTCAATACCATATGTTTGTGTGTATCCTTGGGCTTATATATTTCCACCTCTCAATCATTAAACTCTATGGTGAATATCCATTTGCAATCCATGACCTACTTCCCTTCTGGTAACTCTACAACATCCCAAGTACCATTGTGAATGAGTGTTTTCGATCTCTTCTTCCATGGTTGCTCTCCATTTTGAATCTTGAAGAACACTTTGGACATCCTTCGGTATCTCCAAACTATCTATTTTTGTAGTAGTAACCTTGTATTATGGAGACAATGTAAAGTAGGATAAGTAATTGGAAATGATATATTTTGCACATGACCAAATACCTTTCCTAAGCGTAATATTTTGCACATGAGATATTTCAGTAATTCCAAATTACTGGTTTCAATATGGGCTGAGAAAAGAGAATTTCGGAATTTCGGTTTCGAATTCAGTGAGCCCATCACCCTCCCGAGCTTCCTTCGGCCGCCAGCGATCGTCCTTGTCCCGAGCTCCCTTCGGCTGCACGTCGTCCCGACTCTTGCCAGCCATCGTCCCCGTCCCGAGCGATTGTCGTCTTCGTCCCGAGCGCTGGTCTCCGTCCCGAGCTTCTCCCTTCGGCTGGCGAAGCACATCGGCCAGACTTCGCCAGCGATCGTCCCTATTCCGAGAGCTCGTCCCTGTCCCGAGCGATCGTCGTCCCCGTCCCGAGGCAGTTGGGTGCGGTGGCAAGCCACTTGGCGACGCAAGTACGGTGGAAGGCGTGGTTACAACAGGGAAGCAGGCGTGTCGGCTGCCCTGGCTCGAGGTCGTCGAGGCAGATGGCGCATTCAGCCCCCTTGGCGGAGGCGCCGTCGGTGACGCCAGACAAAGCTTCAAGTCGAGTGGCGGAGAAGCCACGCGGCGGCTTTTCACCGTCAGATGTGCGACTCGGTGGCTGAGGGTTTCGGATGGCAGCGGACCAGAGGAGGCAGAGGTTGACGCAGAAGGCTACGCTCATGCCTGCGCAAATGAGGAGGAAGGCGAGGAGGACAAGCCAGATCATTTGTTTCTCTCTCTAGAGTTAGGGTTTCTTTCTCGCTCTAGTTCTGGGTGAGGAAGAAGAAGAAGAAGATGCAGAAGGGTTTCAGGGAGGGTCATGGCTGGGGAAGAAGAAGGAATAGAACTGGTGCGTGTATTAGACTACTATTAGTGGTCTCACAAATAGAAGACGATTTGAGAAAATGCTGTGGTTTTTTGGCCGCATAGTGGTGGTAATGTTCATGAAATATTTCCTGCCAAGTAGCTATCAGATTCCGATCAGGACAATGCAGTAATAACTATGCGGTTTAGCAATAGAGCAGAGAAGTATCATTGAACTAGCTGTAGTTTCAACACCTGGCGTTGTAATTAGATGCTCTTGAAACAAGCTAGTAGAAGTGCTTGAAAAAACTCCCCCATTAGTTTACAGAACTTGGGCCCATTTGGGTTGTGTGGATCAATGAGACAAATATTAGCACATTCATTGTGCAAAGATATAATTCCTTGAATTGAATTGGATTTGCAGGTGAAACAAGTGAAAATGGAACTGTCAGTAAAAGAAGGGCAACACAAGTTTAGAAATTAGTTTATAAAGAATGTTGATGCACAGGTCTAGAGTCATACTATCATGAGCTCCGAGCTTTATTTTCCTGACCAGGGTGTCACACAAGTTTTATCCATTGAAACCCCTAGTTGTTACTTTGCCACATTCTAAGGTGGCCTTCTTTTAACGAAGCATTTTTTTAGTCAAGAAGAAAATGGCTCAATATATTTGACTTTGTTTGTAAAAACAATTCCAATATAATCAGTGATTACTGAATTTTGAACTCAAACATACAAAAACAAAGCAGAAAAGAATAGATAATATCTTGCTTTGCTAGTCACTGATTGGATCTCGTAGTCTTATTTTTTTCTGAGATATTAGCAGTACCTAATTATGTTGCCTAGCACATCAAGTTCTTCTTAAATTAAGTTTTTTTTTTTTAGCTGTCTAGAATTAAGGATATTGGAATAATTTGGAAGTTATATGAAGTACAACATGGTTTTGGAAATTTTTTTTTTTTGGCATCTTGTGTTGAATATTGTACATGTGACGTTTTTTGTTTTTAAAAAAATGAGGGTTTCCCAATCTTTTTTTCTTAAAGATGGTTGAGTTTGATGATACTTGCCTTCAAACACATATCACGCCCTGAATACACGGCAAGTTGCGCATATTTCGTTGTAAATCTTGTAAACCAGTTAATTTAAATTTTGATCTCGTATTTCAAGAAGGAAGGTTGATTTTTTTTTATTTTACTTTCACAATCACCAGATTTGGTTAGTTGATTAGAAGATAGAGATTCTTTTTTGCATGGTTGAAATTTTTTAAAATAAATAAATTTTAATATTTAAACTGATTAAGTAATATGTTTAAAATAAAAACTACGATAAACTAATATTTATAAATACTATAATTAAATTAGATCTAATTAATAAAATCAGGTTTTTAAACGAAGGTAGGACATTACTGTAAAAGTATATCCAAACACCGAAATTATCAATTCGGCCAATTCCCTCAATTCTCCGTAATTGACCGAATTGACAATTCGCTCAATTTCGAATCCGGAATTATCCAAACAACCCCTAAATGTGGTGTCTGGTTGAGGTTGGTCAAGTGGAGTTGGTTCGATTTGAGGGCTTTGTGAGATAGGGTAGGATGATGGTGTAGGAGAAATGGGTAAGAAGATGGATGGGTCCCAATAGCCTTCTTTATTTGATATCTCCCCCTGAAGAGGGACATGAGAATAAAAAGCTTTGTCTTCAAAAAAAGAGACATCATAGGATACATGAAATTTCTTGGTAGTTGGGTAGCAGCTGTTGGGGGAGTCGAAAGAGTGTCAAAACAGAATAATATAATGAGCCGAATACCAAACCATCCCAAAAACTTAAGCTCATGGGATATGAGCCTTTTTTCACTATATATATTGGACCCTATCTATCCAATATCCGATGTGGGACTAATTCATCACACCTGATATTATAATAATCTCCCCCTTCAGGTGTGATTTGACCACATCAATTTTAACACTCTTAATCAAAAACTTTTTTACTCGATCAGTTCCACCGTGTGATCCATACTAACGGGTTTTTGTCTCATTCTTTTGATTTTTTAAGAGAAATTAATATACGACTCAATTTAGTCGCACCATTACGGTAATTTCGGTCTCAAGAATTTGCACAACTTTGAACCTGAAGCTTTGGTACCATTTGTTGGGGGAGCCGAAAGAGTGTCGAAGCGGAATAATATAGTGAGCCGGATACCAAATCATCCCAAAAGCTTAAGCTCGATCACACCTGACGTGAGACTAATTTATCACACCTGACGTTATAACAATCTCCCCCTTCAGGCGTGATTTTACCACATCAATGCTTAACAATTGAAAGACAAGTTTATTGAAAGCATTAAGATGATCAACTATATTCGTACCTTCTGTCATTCGAAAATTGAAGAGTTTCTGTTTTAAATAAACTCGATTTGAGGTAGACTTACTCATATACTGTTTCTCCAGCTTTTTCCATAACTCTAGAGGTGATGTTTTATCAAGAAATGGATAGAGTACCTCATCGGTGAGACTGAGGATGATTGTGTTATACGCGCTAGCCTTCTGGTTTTCCCAGACACTTTCGGTGACATCTTCAGGCAATATCAAGCAATTCTAGTGGCAATGATTGCCCATACTCTTTCGGACCTGCACAAGCAACAGGAAATGTTTTTCCCAAGATACCAGTGGTTCCTCAAGCTGTGCAAACAGGTGGTGGTCTCAATCATCCATCCAGTCAGTCATTGCAGCAGCAGATACCTTCTGTTTGGGCACTTGGGTTGCTTGTACAACAACATTTACCACCACAACAACCAAATGTGTGGTTACCTGGTATGCTACCACCGCAGCTGCAAAATCTGTGGGTGCCAGGATTCCTGCCTCAGCAGTAGCTCATGGGATATGAGTCTTTTTCACTATTTATATTATATATATTGAACTTTATCTATCCAATATCCGATATAGGATTAATTTATCACATCTGACGTTATAACAATCTCCCCCTTCAGGTGTGATTTGACCACATCAATTTTAACACTATTAATCAAGAACTCTTTTATTCGATCAGTTCCACCGTGTGACCCATACCAACGGGTTTTTAACATGCGACTCAATTCAATCGTACAATCACGGAAATTTTTGTCTTAAAAGTTTGTACAGTTTCGAACCTGAAGTTCTGATACAATTTGTTGGGGGAGCCGAAAGAGTGTCGAACCGGAATAATATAGTAGGCCGGACACCAAACCATCCTAAAAGCTTAAGCTCATGGGATATGAGCCTTTTTGCACTATATATATTAGACATTATCTATTCAATATCCGATGTGAGACTAATTCATCACACCTAACATTATAACAAATAGCATTTGTATCCTTCTTGAAAGGGTGAGTAGCTCACAAAAATGCATTTGATTATCTTGGAGTCTAGTTTTCCTCGGTGAGAATGACAATTATGCATAAACACTATACAACCAAAGATTTTTGGAGAAAGAGAGTTGATAAGGCGGATTTGAGGAAATTCACTACGTAAGCAACTTAAGGGAGTTTGAAGTTTTAGTATTTTGAAGGGCAATCTATTAATGAGATATGCAACGGTGAGAATAGCTTCTCCCAAAAAGAATTAGGGACATGGCTAGCAAACATGAGGGATTGGACATTATGACTATCTACAGGCTCTTAATGGGAAGCTGATGAAGACAAAAGACAGAATTACAAAGAGGGACATAAGAAAAGAGCTGAGAACCCTAGCAAAAGAAGAGAGGAAGAGACCGCAGCTTGCAAGTCATGGATGACGTAAAAAATGCAGACGTAGTATTGACAACTTTAACTGGTGCTTTTTCTAAGAAACTAGAAGCTGTTGCATTTGATTTAGTAATAGTTGATGAAGCTGCTCAAGCACTCGAGATAGCTTGTTGGATAGCTTTATTGAAGGTAAAACTCTGTTAGTTTCCTGGTAATTGTGCATATTAATTTGTTTTATATATTGGAAAAAAGAGAGTGGTAACATGAGAGATAATAAAGGAGAAAGTCAGACCAAAATATAGGGGAAAGTTGAGTAAAATTTTGGAATGAGGTAAAATCTCTTTGCATTTTAATAATAAAGGGCATCATTCTTCCCACTAAAGCCTGTATTGGTAGGAAATATATTTTTTGTTGTCATCTCTAATCTCATTAAAGCTAGCTCATATCTGTATGACAAACCTAATCAAACATGGCATTCCATGAGTTTCTTTTCTTTGAAGCTGTTATCTCTCCTATTACTGTAGTAGTAGGTGATCACAGTTTCCTGCTCTCTTTAATCTAATGGGTTCACACTTATTAAGAAACTTGATCTTTGATTATAGCTTGTATTAAAGAATTTAAACTCCCTGTTTTTGGTTAAGGTGGTCAGCAACAAGAATGTCCATATTTACTATGTGTCAGAATTTTTTGAATTTTAAAAGAATGAACTACTACTGTAGAGAACCTTTCACCAAGATCTGAAAATGCTGTGTGTGAACGTCAAATAGGTTCAGTTATTTTCTTTCCAAAGGGGGATTTCTAGCCAAATAAAATCAACATTGGCATATCGTATGGCAATATTTACAAAGAAGATATGATATTGTTTGTGGACTTGTAGGGCACTGATTTCCCTTTCCGCTGATGAAACTTAAAGAGATAAAATTATATGATTTGACGCTATGGATTACATCTGCAAAGTAAACTATTATATTGGACGTAGCAAGGTAAGGGTCCTCTCATTCCCTTCTATTTGCTTGGAACTGAAAATTATATGCTCGTACCACTGCTTTCTAATTGTTGTCCAGAAATTATTTTTTTTGATGTCAGCATCTCCTTGCGGTGCATAATTTTCTGGTTCTTCTATGTTTGATATTGCTTGACATAGTTGCTGAGTTGGTCAAAATCCCTGCCCAACACAGCCTCAAAAATTTCAGGCTCAGGCCTGGTTTCGGCTCTGGAGGGCTTGAAAAATTTCATGGTCTAGTCCCAGCCTGGCTGAAAAATTAAATGTGAAATTTTTGGGCTTCCTTGGCCTGAGCCTGGCTTGGCCAATTCATGCCCTATTTTCTATTAAGAGGAGGGGTGAAAGAAATTGTGATACATCTGTCATCTTTTTTTGTCAATCTTAGACCTGAGTTTAGTCTGACGAATTTGGCTCAAGCCTTCAATTTAGAAGATGTTCATTCCTACCAAAAAGGAAGGCTCTTGGGGGTTCAGAATGACAATGGATACGTAAGCATAGGTCTGGCCTGCATTCATCATAAAGTCATTGCAGATAAGGATGTATTGACTAATTTTCTAAACCAACTGGTTTGAGGATCCTTCCGAATTTCACTTCTAGCATTGTGTCTTCCTCCTGAAAGAGAAGGAACCAATCATAGAAGGGTTTATGTTTGATGGATATGCATAAAACTCTGCCTTTGAGATAAGGTACCAGTTGACAGCTCTAAAGCTCATTGTCTGATGGATTTTCTGAAGTGCTTCTGGAGAAGACATTTGTCAGACATTACTGAATTCCTTGGATTATCTAGAAATTGCAGTGTTGTGATAGCGTTCTTGATGTTAGGCCTTAGTCCAGATTTTGGCACGTCATAGGCTCATAGCATACCCTAGTACGGAGGCTGAAACAAGAGAAGCTTATAATGGATGCTTATGCACTAGAGTTTAGCAAGGATGTGGCAAGTTATGAAACTATGGGGAGTGGAAAGCAAACATACAATTGGAACTTCAATATGTCAACTTTTAGTATTTGCTGCTAAATCCATGGATAGGAAAGAGAGTATGCAATCGCAAACATTGACCAATTTCTTTGATTGTTTATTATTGACAACCAGTAATTAAGCACTTTTGGTACCCTTCTAATTAGGTGTGACGAAAAAAAATAAAGTGTTGGGAAAATCGAAAGAGTATCGAATCAGATCAATATAGTGGATCGGATACTAAATCATCCTAAAAACTTAAGCTCATGGAATATGTGTTTTTTTTATTATATATATTGGATTTTATCTATCTAATATCCGATGTGGGACTAATTCATCACACCTGACATTATAACAATATCTCCCTTTAGGTGTGATTTGACCACATCAATTTTAACACTCTTAATTAAAAACTCTTTTACTCGACTAGTTCCATCGTTTGACCCATACTAACGAAGTTTTATCTTATTTTTTTATTTTTTATTTTTAAGGGAGACTAACATGTGACTTAATTTGGTCGTATTATCACGATAATTTCGATTTTAAGAGTTTGCACAGTGAAACTCTGATACCACTTTTTGGGAGAATCATAAGAATATCGAATTGAAATAATATAATGGGTTAGATACTAAACCATTCCAAAAGTTTAATCTCATGCGATATAAATTTTATGGATCTTTTTTATTATATATATTAAATCTTATCTATTCCATATCCGATATAAGACTAATTCATCATATCTGATATTATAATAATAAAAATGAAGAAAACAATACTATGAATGAGATGAAGGTGCAGTTGCCATAGCTCATGTAAGGAGACTTCTCGACAGTGGCGTTTATGCAGCGAATATTGGAATCGTCACCCCTTATGCTGCTCAGGTTCAACTTAATTAGTTCAGAAATTAATTTACTTTGGATCCACGTTTCAATAGTGACATGTTGATGACCATGTTTTTCGGAATCCATATTTAGGACTCCCGATATCTGCAAAATAGGCCTTTTCCTCCACCATTTGCCTTTTTTTACTAATCAAAGCTACACCAATAAATCTTATATGCAACAAAGCTAGAATTAGGAAATATTGCAGCCAAGAGCACTGTAATGCCAGTCCTCTCATCTCTGCTTGTTAACCGGTACTTAAGATTGTGACAAGCCTCTTAACCAAGGACTGCCAATGGCCATGCACAGTCCTTAGAACGTGGACCTAACACCTGTAATGAGTATGATGCTTGCCACTTCGCTTCTTTTGTGGAGCTCTCTCAACTCTAATATGTGATGCACAGCAGTCTCTACTTCAGGAGTAGATGTTAGATGATGATCACAACAATCAGACCACGTATTCATAATTTTGTCATCAATAAGTCCATCTTGGATTCTTTAGCCATTCCATATGCCCAATCATCTAAGTTCTCACTTGATCTGTCTTAAACTCATCCATCTGGTCTCCTAATGCTTGTGTCACTATTTCAAGATTGACACTCTTATATCAGAAAAAAGAAAAATTGTAGCATCAATACTTATTGAATTTGTATAATAACTCTATATAGAAAAACTGCAAAACTCATCGGGCTGATTTTAATGATTTGCCATAAGCTTGACAGGAAAAGGCCATTGATTTCTTTTCATCTCTTTCTTAAACCAATTGATAAAATGAACAACACCTTTCAAAAATCATAATGTTAAATTTTCATTATTAATATAAAATTAATAGCAGATAATGGAAACTTTCACCAGAATAAATAAACAACTAGGATATCCATTGTAGAAATTTCCTGTATTGAACAAGTGTTCTGCTTTCCTTGGCTGACCCAAAGCCTGCCTTAATATTTCTATGTAGGTGGTTCTACTTAAGATGATGAAAAGCAAAGAGGACAAACTAAAGGAACTGGAAATTTCTACAGTTGATGGGTTCCAAGGCCGGGAAAAAGAAGCCATCATCATTTCAATGGTTCGATCTAATTCAATGAAAGAGGTAACTCCCTAGAAAATGCATTTTATTATTTCCAACTTGGTTTTTCCAGTAACATAATTGGTTTAACTTTATGCTCGCAGGAGATTCTAAGTGATCATAGGAGATTGTATGTGGCTGTGACGCGAGCACGTAGGCAATGCTGTATCATCTTTGATACTGATACTGTAAGCCATGACCACTTTTTGAAATGTATGGTTGAATACTTTGAGCATGGAGAATATTTGAGTGCATCAGAGTCCGCAAATGAGTAAACATTTGGAAATGAAGTTACTGAGAGTTCTAGGTTCAAAACAACAGAGAACCCTACGGAAATTCTACTGATTCGGTTCATGAAGCTGAGTCCAATGTAGGGCTTCATGTATTTATGCAACTTCATGGTCTTCAAGTGATTCATGCTTTGATGTCCAATATCGGGAGGCTACAAAGTAAAATTTCTGAAACTATGACAAAGTTGCTACTGAGTTACCATCTGCTGTTAGGGTTTGCTGTCCAAAAATCTGGATCTGAAAATGAAGCTTCTGTTTATTGAAGTTTCTCAAGAAAATTCTCTCTTTTGTAAAGAGCATCTTTGGATCTGAACATAAATATGATATTTTTCATGAAGGCATGCATGAAAATCCAAAAAAAAAATAAAAATTGGCCCTTCCCCTAAGCAGCTATTACTAACTTTGGCTTAACCCTAGCATACCACACGCTGTAGAGTTCAAACTTCAAAGATCCCATATGGAAAGAGGAAACCCTTGTTCATTATGCTCGTCCACAACATTCAGCACGCCATCTCCAACCACATGCTGCCCTTCCAAACCCCCCATCTCCGCCAGGGAATCCCAAACAAAACCCTCATCTGAAAACCCAGCTGATATCTCCCCTTTCGCATCGCCACTCTCCGTTTCCATCTCCACTAGGGGTGTGCACTATTCGGTTTTAACCGAACCGAACCGACCGACCGAAACCGAATAACCAATTCGGTTCGGGTTATTCGGTTCTCGGTTCGGTTTCGGTTTTGAAAAAAAAAAAATTAAATTTCGGTTCGGTTTCGGTTTTTGATTTTCGAAAACCGTAAAAACCGAACCGAACCGAATTATATATATACCTATATACTGCGGTTTTGGTTTTGGTTTTGGTGGTCTAATCGGTTTTGAGCTATTCGGTTCGCTGCTCTCTTTCTCTCCAAATCAAACCGAATTTTCCCTTCTCTTAATCTCATTCCCTTCTCTTAATCCCATTTCCCTCTGCTTCACGACGACGACGACGACGACGACGACGACGACCGTTTCACCGACGGAGTTTTTTGGGTTCCCACCGCCTTTCTCGACGACGACGACGACGACGACCTTTTCCGAGAGAGCGACGCTGCAACGGCATCTTTTTCCTTTTCCGTGCAACGGCATCTTTGTCAGGGCAGTGGGAATGCGGAGGTACTGCTGGAAGAGCTGAAGAAGACGACCCAGTGGCGGAAGTGGGTGATCTGGACACCTTCACCACTCGGACCTCGACTACACCGCCGCCGCCTCCTTCCTCTCCTCCCTCGGCCGGCGGCCGCTCCATCGGCCTCCAGGTGGGCTTAGGCTTGGGCTTGGGCTTGGGCTTGGGCTTGGGCGTGGGCTGGAGCTTGAGCTTGAGCGTGGGCTTGGGCTTGAGCGTGGGCTTGGGCGTGGGCTTGGTTTTGGGCTTGGGTTTTGCAAAATATTCGGTTCTAATTTGGTTATAACCGAACCGAAATATTTCGGTTCGGTTCGGATCGGTTTTATTACTGTTCGATTCGATTCGGTTTTTGAAAATTTCGGAAATTTCGGTTCGGCCGGTTCGGTTCGGTTTTAACCGAATGCACACCCCTATCCACTGCCTCCGACGCCGCCGGTCTCTCTCCATCCTCAACACCTTCTTTTGCTGCGCATCCTCCTTCAATAAGCCCAGCTGCTGCAGAAACTCCTTCAAATCAATCTGCGGCTTCTCAGTCTCCGCCACCGTCGCCACCGATGATGACTTCTCTGGCCGGGCGCTCATTTCCTTCGCACTCAAAACACTGCTCTCCTTCTTCGTCGAAGAAGAAGAAGAAGAAACATTGGACTTAATGGTCTTGAGCTCCTGAAGTCTCTGATGGATGGCGTGAATACTATGCTGCGAATTGAGGTTAAGCAGGCCGCCAGAAGTGAATAACGAGCTCAGGTTCTTGAAGTTGAACCACTTGAGGCGGCTGTGGGGGGCGGCGGGGGAGGAGGAGGAGGAGAAGAAGTTGGCGCGGAGTTGGGGAGGGTACTTGACGTAAGCGTCTGGACCGTAGAGGCTTCGGGCGGCTTCATCGTAGGCAAGGGCGGCATCATCGGCGGTGCCGAAGGAGTCGAGCCAGAGGCGGGTCCGCTTCTTGGGCTCCCGGATCTCGGCAACCCACGTCCGCTGCCGGACGCGCCGTACTCACAGGAGGCGTTCAGCTGCCTACGGTGGCGTTGTCCACTGGGGAGGAAGATGGAAGCTTGAAAAGTGAGAGTCGGTGAGTTTCTAGTGTGAAGATGGTGCGAGGGTGTTTGGCGCGGGATATGAAGGGAGAATGATGGTGTAAATGTTGTCACGGTCTGGGGTTTGGTTTTGAAGCCATGCGCGACCGCTGCTGTCAGAATGTAGAAATCAATATATATCTATATATATATTATTTATTTATTTTTTAAAAGAAGAATGAATATCTACAAATATCATAAGATATTATACATAAGCGAATTTGGATCCAGTGACAAGAACAGAAATCAGCTATCAAATTTAGATTATTCATATATTGGCCATAATGTAAAGGTTTGATCATCCAACAGTCAGATTAACATACATTTATATGCAAATAGTTTATATTTGACACACGGTCGCTAATATTCTCGATATTTGTTATATATTTTCTAACTTTTTGGATGAAGTTGTTTCTTCTCAACACAGAATTACCATTTTGTTCTTTGTTGCAGGCAACGCAATCTTACTTTGATTAAATCATTCAGAGACTATGAAATGATCAAATACCTTCGTTGTTTCTTTCGATGACTTAGTATCAGAAAAAGTTATTCTGTCAACAAGTCTAATTGTCTTCGCTTATCGACTTAATCTCTTTTTAGCACTTAATCTATCAAAAGAGGGCTTAATGGAGAAATGCAAAGAATTAATCTACAAATGCTTGGTATCATAATGTTATGCATGTGAGCATCAAGTTCCATCCAAATTCCACAACACAAAAAATTTCTCTCAAATTGTGGATTTGTTTAGCCCAATAATTTTTTTTTGAAAAAAAAAAATTTAAGAAGGCACTTCACAAGCATTCGTAGCCCTCACGAGTGCTTAGAAAAAAATTATCTCTGTAGCTAACCACTTCACAACAATTCGTTCTCATGCTTCACAAAAAAAAATAAAAAAGATATTCTGATGATGCACACGAATAATATTTTCTTGTACAGCGTCGTTAAAAATTTTAGCATTTATGGCAACGTTGATAAATTATCGTTAATACATGATCAACGATCAACGGGGTGTTTCTTAATAAAATGTCGAAAAAAATATTTTAATGGCACTATCCACAAATGCTGATAATAATATAGTAACACTTCTTAATGACAGTCCAATGACAATATGAGAGAATAGTGAAATAAATTTTTAAATAAAAAATATTTTTTTTTAAATTCAAAATCCAAATAAATGATCAAAATCAATTACTATTAGTAAAATAATTAAATCAAATAAGAATAATTAATTTACAATTAAATATAATGAAATACATATAAAGAATAGATGAATAGAGAAAGTGCAAACCAATGTTATATAATTCGATAATCAACCATGTCTACTTCACGATTTTTATCTCAATTCTTAAGATTTAAATTCTTCACTAAAGTTATAATTTTATTCGGGTAAAGCCGAACTCTTATATTATCTCACAAATCATGAGTGTCATTCTACATTGAAGCCAATCGACTATTTTTCATAAATAAAAAAATGTGCACTTTCACCGTTTTTCTAAAACCTAGGAGAGTATTTAATTCTCTCCTAACAACTTTAGAAGTTACAATTATAAAAATTAAAAAAATGCAAATAAAATTACTCGAACAAGAGTCTCACAAAAATTGAATATAGTGACATGTGAAAATTTAAAATTTAAAGTTAATTAGAACTCTTGTTGAGACTACAAAATTTTGGGAGAGTGGATTTTAAAAAAACATAGTTTTCGTCAATAAATAAAAAAATCTTAAGTCTTTACATAATCATTGGAGTCAAAAATTAGCCATTGAGAATTTCAGTTGACTGTTTCTAATAGGTTTAGTTGATAAAACCTATGATCGAACTCATTTCGATGGTTAAAAAACTAGTCGGTATAACTTGTCCTCACATGTTTAGACACTTGAACCATATGTTCAAGCAACCAAATCTTGAGTTTGGATGACTGAACTCTTAGTTCAAACAACCATACTTTGCTAAACTAGAAAATTATTTATCCGTTTAATAGTTTCAGTGTTCGAACGTACCAATTCGATTGACTGAACTTGACAAAATGTCAATATAAAATTCATGTATAAAATTTGGTTAAATTGCTATTTGACAGAATATTAAATTAATTTAGATAAATATAAACTAAGCCGATGAAGACATTTTTGAATTAATTAAAGTGTCGAATAGAAAGGTCTAATAAATTAATTATTATATTCTCGACTCAACATAAAACGAAAAACTAAATCTATGTCCGTAGAGTTGATATCATATCTTAAGCATTCTTGGAACTCTCAATTTGATCTTTAAATTTTATTTTTAAATTATCATCGTTTTTATTTTCGATCCATTATTTTCAAGTTTTAATTTTGAGATTCAATTCTTTACATATTTAGATAATCATTACAATTCCTAAATATTATCATAACTTAAAAATTTTGTTAAATATTAATTTGAACATCATCAAAATTCAAAAGTCAATATTTAAAGCACCAATAAAATTTATATAATAACGACAATACTATATACCAATGCTTTATTTAAGACAACAATAATAGTTCTTAATAAAATGTCGACAATATTTTTTTTTTATGCCGCTTAGACTATTGTCAACACTTTATGAGGTTGTCGACAATAATATTTCAACCTATACAAAGTATAAAAACAATACAAAAGACCTTTTTAAATCATCAAATTATTTATTTCTGATATATCAAAAAACAAAAAATAAATATATTTAAGTATGAAAATTGAGTATCAACAAGAAATATTCAAATGTACACAATCCAATCTAATGTCAAACTAAACATATAATATCTAATCCAATCAATTACATCAAAAATTTGAAATTATATCGCATCTTTTGCTTGAAGGACCACCCTTCCCAACCTTCCTCTTTGCATATTTTTGAAGACTGATGGAGTTCAAATCTTTATGCATTAAACCAAACAATTTAACATTTGTATGAAAATTCATTAAAAGATTATTAAAAAAGCAAACAGATTTAGTTCAAGATTGGAACGATAATAACAAGAAATCGGCTTAGGTCATCTCGTCAAGATAAAAAAAATGAATAATTACCGGTGACCCCCGTAATTAGTCTTAATTATGGTAAATCCCCCTAATTTTCGTAATTATCCCCATCCCTCAAATTCGCCCATATTTACCCACAGCCCCTGATTGTTATTTAATCAAAATTTTGTCAAAAAATTCAGATTTTACCCTCGGTTATTTTACATATACCCCCTAAAAACTTACTTTTTTATATCTAACCCCCCGGATTTTGGATTTTTACAAATAACACCCCGAAAGAAATCAGATTTACAAAAAATCCTGAAAATTCGGATTTTTGCAAATAAACCCCCGAAAATTATTTCGATTTACAGAGAAGTCCCCGAAATTCGATTTTTTGCAAATAACACCCCGAAAAAAATCAGATTTACAAAAAAGTCCTCTAAATTCGAATTTTTGTAAATAAACCCCAGAAATTATTCTGATTTACAGAAAAGTCCCCAAAATTCGGATTTTTGCAAATAACACCCCTCGCGCGGGCGGGACGGGGGGAGGCCGGCCTGCGACGGGAGCGGAGGCGGCGCTCGGCGGCGAGAGCGGAGCCGGAGGCCGGACGGGCGGGAGCGGAGGCGGAGGCCGGACGGGCGGGAGCGGAGGCGGAGGCCCGGCGGCTGGAGGAAGCGGAGGCCGGGGCGCAGGCGCCGCCGAAAGCGGGCGCGCTACGGCCACGGCCGAGGCCGTTCCGCCCCCGGCTGCGGGGTACGGAGGCCGAGGCCGACGCGCTCGCGTGCCGAGGACGGACGGCCTTGGCCTCGGTCGTTCGCGCCTGCGTGCCGGCGCGCCGGCCTCGGCCTCCGTCCCTGGCACACGGGGGCAGAACGGCCTCGGCCTCCGCCTCCGCTCCCGCCGCCGGCTCACTGGCGCCCCAGCCTCCGCCTCCTTCCCCGGCGCGCGGGCGCGGATTTTTGCAAATAACACCCCGAAATTTTGATTTTTGCAAATAACACCCCGAAATTATTCCGAATTACAAAAAAGTCCAGAACTTTCTTATAAAACCCTCTTCTTCCTGTAGCCCTAAACGCATCTGCGCCGCCGCCGCCGCCGCTCTGCTCTGCCGTTGCCACTGTCGGTCCCTGCGCAGCTGCTGCGGTCGCTGCCCCGCCGGCTCGCTGTCACCGTCCGCTCGCTGCCCTGCGCCACCCACGCCGTCGCTACTCTGCGCTGCGGCCCCCACGACGTGGTCGTCGCCGTCGCCGTCTGCCCTTGCGCCGTTGCTGCCCCGCCGGCGAGAACACCGTCGTCCCATCGCTGCTGCCCTCCTTCATCCTCAGTAAGCCACCATCTTGTTCTTCGTTGCTGCCCCGCCTCCACCTTCCTCCGCCGTTCCCTCACGCCGTTGCTGCCCCGCCTCCACCTCCTCCCCGCTCGATGGCCTCGAACCCATCCACCACTCCCGTCCCTGCCCCTGCTCCCAGACGGGCTCCGACACCCCCGTCCCTACCCCCAGACGGGCTCCGACACCCCCGCCCCTCCCCCTTTGGCCTCACCGGCACCCCTGTCCCCGCCCCTCCCCCTTTACCTCATGGGCAGCTAACAGGAGTGCCTTGCATTCACGGTATTATTGCTCTCCTTGATATTCGGCTTGATCCTATTGATTTTGTTGATGACTACTATACTTTGAAGACATAAAAAAGAGTATATGATGTTCCTGTCACTCCATTGCCAAGTAAGCAACTTTGGATGTCTGTGCCAAATGCTTTGCAAGTACTTCCTCCACGTTCAAGAAGACAACCTGGTAGGCCTAAGAAGAAAAGGATTAAGGATCCAATGGAAACATCAAGTAGAGCAATATATGCTTGCAGTAGATGTGGTCAGTTAGGACACAACAAAAGAGCGTGTAAAGAGCCTCTTGGACTGCAACAACAAATTGATGTTTCTGGATCTAGCAATACTCAACAATCAGTGGGAAACCAATATGTTGGAGAACGTGACAGGGGAAGAGAAAGATGAAGGTCTACCGTAATGACTTCAAATTTTAGTATACATTTACCATGTGAGTTTTTCTTTTAAAAACTTGACAATTGTTTTTCTTATTTTATGTGATTTTGAAACAATACAATAATAAATGTGACTGTATTTTTTTGCAGGAAGTTCGTCAAATCTTTAGGATCAATTTTCATTGGGTAAACAGTCTTCTCGAAAATGATAATGATGTTATGTTGCTTGGTTATCATAACTATTGGTGCATTTTGTTTGCAGGTACATATTTCTGCTAAATAGACTGGGGAGAGTTAGATGGCAAGGTTTTGGATTAGCGACTCAGGAGGAACTGTCATATCTTTTATTATCCACCTCTCTTTTGTTGAATGAGAAATGAGGAGAGTTATTTATGACACTTGTTTCATTAATGTATTTAAAAATTTTGATTTATAAGGAATAATCGAATGTTTCCTTTTTTTGGTTGAATATTGAAGGTTTGCTTTTGTTGGACAACAGCAGAACTTGTTATATTGTCTTGTGTCTTGAACTTTCTAGCTGCTATTGCTATCTGATTACTGATTAGATTATATTGTTCTAGCAAGCTGCAAGTTTCTATTATTGTTCTGACAGGCTATATGTTATAAAATCTCATGAATGATTGTCATTAATTAGGAAGTGACTTTATTTATAAATAACTCCAAATTTTATTTATTTTATAAGTAAATTTTATAAATAAATCATCGAAGGTTTCAAAACTTAAAATTTAAAAATACAAATTTCATATTGTACATTTACAAATAGATTCCTTGATTTTTTTAAAATAAATTAATATTTTAATTATTTTTTATATTAAA
>RXID01001862.1:0-13901 GCA_005019695.1 Trichopus zeylanicus subsp. travancoricus | reverse complement strand
TAGTTTTTACCATATTATTCAATCAATAAAATATATTTTAAATTAAAAATTGATCTTATGGGTATTAATATTTAAAAAATATGTAAAACAGTTAATGAGTAGATGAAAATTTTTTCATATGATTTTAAATAAAAAAATTAGTTTATTTTTTAGAAAATAATGTTAATGGTTGAATTAAAAAAATGATATAGAATTTCCTGTTAATCTACTCAAATAAATGTGAGCCCCACCTAATTCTGAACCGAAATTGTAAATTCTATTTTTTTTGAAGATGAATTCAAATGTCACTATTCGGAATTGTTGGAAATGTCAATACTGCAATTCCAAACAGTGTTATTATAACAAAACAATGGCCCCCAATTTCCCCGATTCCGGCTGTTTGGAGTTGATCCAAATAGCCTCTAAGTGTGTTTTGTGATAGAGATATAATATTTAAATATAAATAATATATTTTAAAAAATCAAAATATTGTCCAAAACGTTTTGGCCAATGGATGTAGTCAAAACCGAACTATTTTAGTCGATTTTTTAAACCTTACTTTTAATATTTCATGTACATTTGTAATTATTCTATACCATCATAATTTTTAAAAAAATTTAAATTTATATTTTACAAATATATAATATAATTTTTATGGATTTGTTGAGAGGATAATTAGATATTGAGAAAGATGAAAACAAAGAAAAAACAAAATAAAATTTTTAGGATTGTTGACATAAAAAGAGAGAAAAAAATAGAAAAAATCACAGGGAAAATTAAAAAGACCAAAGATTTAATCTTCATGCCCAAATCAACCTAATAAGAAGAAAATATTACGAAGGTGTTGAATTCTAATGTTTGAAATTTTGAAGTCCAACTATAGAGAATTAACAAATTTAGTTTGTTAAAATTTAAAAGTGACATAGATTTAAAATCCCACAAAATAAACTTACTTTTAAAAAAAAAGTTGAGTTTAACTTTAGAAATAACTAAAATTTGATTTTTCTCATTATGTTATGAAATATTCAAATTAAGAATACTAAGATCAATTAGAGTACATTTAGTTCGGGATCAGAATCAAGATCATTCTGTTCTGATCAGTCTACCATCTAAATAACAAAAAGATAATACGACTATTTTTACATTATTTTAAAATATAAATTACTATACTATTTTTATATTTATTCATTCAAACTTCAATAAATAATATACCTAATGGCATAAATGTCTAAAAAAAATTGAACCATTCACTAATCAGGCTAACATTCAAATATCAAAAATTTGATCAGTCGATTTTTTTATATTTTAGTATTGATTTTGAATTTGAGTTTGACCATGATACGAAACTAAATGTCTTATATTTATTTTTATTATTAAAAAAATTATGATAAATAATAATATAAATTTTTTCATTATTTAAAATTTATCTAAATTGATTACTTTTATTTTAAAAAATGGCTATCCTTAAATTAAAAAGAAAAGGATAACGTGATTCAATTTATTTTGTTGAAACTAGAGGGCTCCTAAAGACGACTCCGGCCCGCCGAAGCCCGCGGCTCTCGTCGGAGAAGAAAACCTCGATATCAGGTGCTTCTTCGTGCTCTATAGTTAGCATCAGGGTTTTCCGCTCCTTATCGGTCGATTGGATAGGTCCGCGATGGTTCTCGTCGGTGCTTCCATCCCCAGCGAGGTACACGCGATCACGAACCCTAGTTTGTTGCTATTAAATTCTCTTTGATTCATCTCCAGGGTTTTTTTTCCAAAAATTCCGCACTAATTTCTGATTGATCTTGGAAATCTGTTTTTTTTTAGGTCTAAAATTTGATAATCGTGTTATGATTTGGGATTCTGATCATAAACGTAAACTGTTCTTGGTAATGGAGTTCAAGGTTGCGCTTTTAAATCGTGCTTTTAGATTTTTTCTATTTTTTATTTCGCTGGTTATATTTACATGCATGAATTTCTGGCGTTTTATTTTGCGCTTATTTGTTGTTCATTTTCAATTTTCATTGCAGGTTGGGTTGCGATTGCTTCTTTCCCCGATTGGGTCGAATGTTGTCATCAGGACCGCATGGTTTGTTCTAATCTCATTTAATTTTGTGAATTTATGGAGTGAGGATTGTTAGCAAATTGACGTAAACCCCTGAAGAACAAAGATGGGCGTTGTGTTTCATTCTGTGCTTTTGAAATTGCATGAGTAACTGTATACATTTTCTCTTTTCATGTACTTCTGTTCCTGGGACGTAAATAGTATCCCTTTTTTCTCTTTTGGCTTATTTATCATCTTTTTTTTTTTTATGTGCAGCTGTACAGTTGGGGTTGCATTTCCTGTATATTCTACTTTTAAGGCCATTGAGAGCAAGGATCGCAGGGAACAAGAAAAGTGTCTTCTGTATTGGGCTGGTTAGTCATGGTCGCCTCCATTTTGACTCAGAAAGGATTGGATACTGTTTCTTTGATTTATAGTGTTTATTTTGGTTTATCATTCACTTTGCAAAAAATTACTCTAAATGAAAATAAACTGTTTAGCTTTTTCTTTCACCTACCTGGTTAGATGAAGGGACTAGTTGAAATATGAGATTTCAGAAAGCTTTTATTGGCTAGAAACTGAGCAATATGTGAAAAAGAGTTTCAGCAAAACAAGGAGACCTGCATCTGCCTTTATATCCTCTTTAAAATCCTGATTCTGCTTCCTGCATTTTAAATCAAGGGCATTAGCACCACATACTAGGCAAAACAACAACACACCAACACATGGATCGAATGTTCTTTGCTCTTTGGTTTGAACTCGGATTCACTGTTGCATATTAGACTTTTGAATTGACTTTTTTAGTGGATGTTGGTGTTTGCAGCATATGGATCTTTCAGCTTTGTGGAGATGTTCTCTGATAAGATCTTATATTGGTACCTGATCTGCCTGAAAATCGATTCCTTTTACATCCTTAAGTCTTTCTATTGTGCATTTTATGCTACATATCGATATATCTGTACTCTAAGTCGACAATTTTGTCTTGCTGTCAATTAGTTTAATTATATTGCCTAGAACTCTTATGCTTATTTTGGAACTGTAAGCTTCTGGATATGCACAGGGCTGATTCACTCATGAACTAAAATTTGCTGAAACATTATTGGATAAGAAATGGAAAGACTAATAAAATCTGATATTTGATTAAGCTTCCATGGTAGGTTACATGATGCTAAGGTTTCAACCTTGTTTAAGGTGTTACTTTGCTTCTTAGCAGTTTGAGAAGAAAATTCTTAACCTTCTCTTGAATGTTTACAGGATTCCGTTTTACTACCATCTGAAGTTTGCTTTTCTTGTTTGGCTCCAACTGCCACCCAACAGTGTATGTACTCTAATACAATTTTCCTTTTCCAGAGGAAATGAAGTCCATTTTTGGATTATATATTTTTTCTCATAATCATACTTTTGCACAACTTTTAATTTTAGGATTATTACTGATAACTTACTCATCATGTGTTAGCAGGTGACCTTTTTCTTTGAGGTTGCTTTGGCTAGCATCTGTTTTTTAAAATCTTTTGGTAGCCTTTGTTAAACCTGATGCTTGCAAAATGTCAACTGCAGTTTTATGGAGCCTCTCTTGATTTACTACCAGTGCATGCTTTTGACCTCTTTAGTTTGGAAAATTCATGCTTGTTGGAAAAAATGAAAATGTTACAAGGATATCTACAAAATAAAAACATAAAAACAGGGCATATATTGAAATCTTAATAATATTTATATATTTTAATATGTTGATCTGCATAAGTATAAGCCTCTAGCTTATCCAGAATCAATCACGTATGTTCCCTGCACTCAGGTTGTGCTGCAATTACAGATACCTATCACGTGTGAGCCAAGCTGTACAAGTTGTTGATCAGTTTTTTATGTAGTATAACTAAGCTTTATTCAAGTATTCTATAGACCTTTTCCTTTATGATTGACAAATTGCTATATTATTCTTAACTGCACTTCTGCAGTTTCATTGTTAATATTTATTATAAATGATTTTTTTCTGCTTGTTTCACATCTATATCTTTTCAGATATTAACTTGTTCTATGGCTGTCACTATGACTTTTACATTGAAATATTGTGCAGACAAAAATGCCAATATAACATCTTCTAATAATGTCTAGTTTTTTGCTCTAGCAGGGATCAAGGCAGATATATAGGAAGCACCTACGGCCGTTTCTGTTGAGACATCAGGCTAAAATTGATAGTCTGCTTAATGCCACCTCCAATGAAATTGTATGTCTTTTCTAACTTGAAACTTACAGCTGAACTTGAAATACATTGGAAGGCATTCTTTATTTGTGGTTCTCTTTTAAGAATTGAATGGTTATGCAACTATTGCTAATTTGTCTCATCCATGTCTCCAAATGTAGTATCTAATCAGCTTGTGATTGCTATATTGCAGGGTAAATTTGTTAGTGCACATCAGCAGGAAATCCTTTTTTTACAGGCTTTGTTGGGGAAGTGTGCATCGGCAGGTATTAGCTTTCCTTGTGGCAAGTGAACATGTGTCGTCCTTTTAAAAATAGAAACTATTCTGCAATTCTTATTTAGTACATCATATTAATTTTGGGGTATTGTAGACAGCTTTATCTAAAATCCAACAGTAACGGACTTTTGTGCACAAAACCTGTTCAGTGATTTCTGATTAGTCAAGAACTCCTGCAATACTTATGCAATCATACCTTACTATAGCTCATTTATTTGGTGACTACCTTCTTGCATCTAATTACTCAAAAGACTCTGAGCAATCTTATCCGGAGTAAAAGCATTCCTGAAGGTTCAAGGAATTCTCTAGCCAAGAAAAATGCTTTACCAGCCAGCTTATAAGTAGAAGCATGTTGTTCCTTAAAGATTCATGAATTTCTATTTCCCCTAATCAACCATAAGGCATAAGCAAGGGCAGATATCCTGAATATCAAAATTGGACTTGAAGGATAAGTAGCTAAAAGTTCATTTTTCAAGCTGTCATTAGATATATTGAAATACCAATTAAGCCTGGAGCAAAATAAATTCCAAAACATGGCAATACCTGAACAATCTGATAATATATGATTCAATTGTTCCTTGTCTGCTCGACACAAGTAGGTAAAACTCCATGCACCAATTTTCATAAAAACAAGCTACTGTAGCAGCTCATGTAGTAAAAGTTCACTGTGATATGTATGGATGGTGACATTATTTAGTCCTGTGCACGCAACATGTAATTTATTGTCATATTTTGCACATATTGAACAAGACAAGCATTGTTGATCTCTGAGAACTAATAATTACTGTTACAAATGAACCAGTGAACCAGGTGGTCAAGAACATTTTTCATCCAGCGCAACTCCAAGCGCAGAACCAGAATGAGGATCAAAACCCACCATTGAGACCTCAGACAGAACCTGCGGAACCCAACTCAGATGAGTGATTCTTCATTCTGTGTAGCATTCCCTGTTTAGGGAAGCATGTGAAATCGATGTAAATGTTTAGGCATTTTTTTACTACAGGTTTTATCATAGGTATTGGAAGATGGAGATGTGTAGTGTTTGTAATCAGATTATCACTGTTTTACTGGTATGGTGTATTGGCTCTTGCATTTGGAATTAATTTGTTTTCGGCACTTTGTTTATGTAATGCTGCTCAACAGAATGTTGTTATTGTCATTTTGAATTGGTCTTGCTGTGGAATGTTGAGATCAGATGTTTTTGACTATTTATATCTGCTAAAACTAGTGGGCAAAAAGCACAAATGAGAAAGGATTACAAACAGCACAATATAATCTGATCAAGGGTTTCTCCGGGAGTAGGAGCACCGCAAGCAAATTATAAATTCATATAATAGACAATTTGTTGTTGTAAATCCCGTAAAAAAGTGACAGAGAGTATAATCAATCTGAATGTAATCTTCCATGTCTCTCCCGCGGGCCTCGCTGCCAAACGGCGGCGGAAAAATCCCCAGTGAAGATTGGAAAGAGAGATCAGTAAACATGAATCAGACAAAATCAATTTGAAGACATCCAGGGCACTCGAACGGACTCCACTGCTTAAAGGATGGTGTTGCCATCGTGCTCCGACGTGACATGAAGCCAACGAAAGTGGTGTCAGGGTCATCGGAGAGTTGCCTCCTCGAAGGAACGATCCACCGATCACCAGGTCTAGATCCAACCCTGAGAAGATAGCGTAATCCTCAACTTCATCATCATCCATGGTTTCTTGCTATACAATTATCTCGGGGGCAGACAAGGCATTCCCCCATTCGCCATAGCCTTCTTGCACCTGTTCCTACATGTTTTCTTGCACTGACACTGCGGGATCAAACTCTGACTGCATCCTCATCCATTGTTGCACTGACTCTTTGAGATCCGACGATGTGCACTGTATCGATGCTGTCTCCTCAGACGGTGGCATTATGATTGGCTGTGGTAGTAAGCCGGCGGCAATGTGGGTATCATCGGTAGCAGTAGCACTGGTTTCTTGATGGAACAATGTCTTAGACTACAAGGTGCAGACACTTTCTCCCGTGCGTTGTTCCGAGCGATCCTACTTGCAAGAAACCATCCTCATCGTCATCTTCAACCAATGCCCCTCTCTTTTCTTCTCCAACCTCGAGCTCTTCTTGTTCCCGCAGATTACCCATCCGTCCGAGCTGTCATTGCCGTACTCGTACATCACCTAGCTACTCACTGAGTGGTCTTTTTCATGTCGAACTCCAAGCTCCTCATGAACCCGACAACTTGACCGCAATTGTAATTCCTCGATCAAACACGATATTATTTTTAGATTCTACAATTTACTCGCCCTCTCTAGAATTTTATTTTCTTCAGCTTTTGAGAAAAAAGTCTGTTACTTGTTGAACTGAGACTAAAAGCCAAGCTATTGTCCAGTCACAAGGGACTTAGTATTCTGATTAAGTTAGCTCATGCCATCCAAGAAATGATACGGAGTGATTTTGATATCATTATGTGACACTCATGGATAATATTATACTAGATTTGGGACATTACATAGTGATATTAAAGTTATTTTATATCACCTCTTAAATAGTGTGGACTACCTCAAGGAATATGCTAAGTCTTTTAAGAGGGGAAAACTGTGAGGTTTGGGACTGACCAGCAGCTTGGCCTTTAGTCCAAATTCGACAAAATATGAGAATTGAGATTGAAATTAATATAATGGTTATCATAAACCTAGTAATGAAATTTTTTTCCAGAGAGCCGGATAAAATACAATTCTAAGTCCCAATGAGCCAATAGATTGTAAACACTTAGAAATAATATTGTGCTTGATCAAAACGTCGCATAATAATATTAGAGTTGCTTCGCATCATCTTTTGATCGATATAGATTAGCTTAATAAAAACGCTGAGTTCATAAAAGAGGAAAGTGTGGATCCTTGATTGGATTTTAGTTTAATTTTTAATCTTACATCGATAGAATGGAAGAGTTGATATTAAACTAAATACCTATGAACTACAAATATTCAAAAATAATTTTGTGTTTGACGAGGGTGTCACACCAGTGATAGACGTTCTTGGTGCAATTGCTCTTCCATGTCCCACGCGCTATCGTGTGTCTTCGACCAGATCTTTGGAAGGAGAAGTTGACCTCAACGACAGGCGAAGGGACGAGGTCATCGGACTCAGCAGAGTAGACATTGATGTTGTCAAGGATGAGCTTGGATGAGACCCATTGGCCTAGGGCTTTGCGCTTGAGCTAGAAGAGGATCAGGTATTGATAGCTAGGGACGAAGTTGGACCACCCTCTTGGAATATGGAGCCTTTCGCCTTCTGGCTCTCTAGCCACTCGTCTTCTTTTGCTTTTCTTTGCTTTTCTTAATTTCATATGAGATTTTTCAGACAAAAAGATTATACGTATCTATTAATATACTCAACTGCGGACACTTGTCAATTTAGTGCATGTTTTCGTATTATCACTTGAAAAAAATACAATTAGAGACAACTCTAGAATTGGCTTGCCTATTAACTAATTTTTATATAATTATGGATTTTCATAAAATCTTTTATTGCTGGCAAATAGACTATTCGACATTTATATTTTATTTTCTATTCATCGGTATTTTTCTCTCTCATTGAGAAATTTGAAAGATAAATGATAAATGACGATTTTGTTTATAAAATCAAATTCCGACGTACTATACTAATAGAATTTTGATTTTTTAGCAATTAATCACCTTTTTTATATAAATTTATAAAAAATTACTTATCTTATTATTATCAACAAAAAATCACTCCTCTTATACTGTAAAGTTATAAAAAAATCATCTCGATTAAAATATTAAAAAAATATTTATTTTAGTTCAATTTTATCAATTAAAATTAATATAAAAGCATAAATTATTCTCTTTTAATTTTAGTTTAAAAAAAATATTAAATTTATATAAAAATAACTTATCTTATTTCGGTTTTATGAAAAATTGATTATTTAATTTTATGAAATTAAGAATTTAAAATTCAGTTTTATCAAACCAATTGTCAGCCATTGTTCAAAATAAAATTAAACGAAAATAATTTGATTTTTTATATTAATTTAATTGATAAAATTAAATTTAAATAAAAAATATTTTAAAAATATTTTAATCGAGTTATTTTTTTATAAATTTATTATATAAGGTAAGTATTTTTTTCTTCTACTCACAAAAAACCATCCTCGTCATCATCTTTAACCAGTGCCCCTCTCTTCCTCTTCTTCTCCAACCTTGAGCTCCTCTTGATCCTACATATCACCCATCCATTTGAGTTGTCACGATTGTACTCGCACATCACCTAGCTAGTGCTCCGAGTGGTCTCTTTCACATCGAACTCCAAGTTACTCTTGAACCTGACGACCTAGCTATAGTTGTGATGTCTCAACCAATCGCGATATTATTTATGAGTGTTTACAATTTATTGGCCTATCAGATCTCAGGATTTTATTTTTCTTAACTTATCGAAAAAAAGCCTTTTTACTAGATCTAAGGCCACCATCATATTTAATTTAGTCTCAATTCTTACACTTTGTCAATTTTGAACTAAAAAAAAAAGATGATGGTCATTTGCAAGCCTTATAGTTTTTCCCACGTAGGGACTTAACGTCCTCATTAAGCTAGTCTACATTTATTTAAGAGGTGGCTTGAAGTGGTTTTAATATCACTATTTGACATCCTGACCTAATATGATATTGTCATTGGAGGTCACATAGTAGTATAAGAGTCGCTCCGTGCTGCCTTTTGAATTGTGTAAGTTAGCTCAATGAGGATGCTAAGTCAACAAGTGAGAAAAACCGTGAGCCTTGCAACTGATCACTAGTTTGGTCCTTAGTATTTGTTTGACAAATTACAGAAGTTAAGATTGGATTAAATACAATAAGTGTCGTAGATCAAGTGACGAGACCTTTTTTCATGGAGTCAGTGAAAATAAAATTGTGGGTCCTAATAAGTAAATGGATTGCAAGCGCTCAGGAATAATAGCATACTTGGTTAGGACGTCATATAGTGATATCAATGCTATTCTATACCACTTTTAAATAGTGTGGGGTAGATTAGCGATGACTCTAAATCCATAAGGAGATGGAGGTACGGAGAACAACAACTTAATCTTTAGTCTCACATCAATAAGATATAAGAGTTAAAATTGAATTAAATATAATAATTATTATAGATCTAACAATAAGAACCTTTTTCATGTAGCCAAAAAAAATAAAACTTAAAACCTAATAGGCCAATGGATCATAGAGTTCCACAGATAATATTTTGTTTAGTCCGGATCTCACAACAGCGGCAAACGTTCTCGGTGCAATTGCTCTTCCGCGTCCCACGCCTTACAGTGTGGCTTCGATTGGATCTTTGGCAAAAAAAGTAAACCTCGGTAACAGAGGGAGGGACGGGGTCGTGGGGCTTGGCGAAGCGGACATCGACGCCGTCGAGGATGAGCTCTGATGGGACCCATTGGCCTAAGGGCTTGAGATTGAAGAGGATTGTTTGGGATGACCCTCCTGGAATATGGAGCCCTCCGCCTCACTCTCCAGCCATTCGTCTTCTTCTAGTTTTCTTCATTTTTCTTAATTTTTTCTGAGAATTTCAGACAAAAATATTGTGCGTATCTACTATAGGTTTATTTTCCATATAATCTTGAAAAATAGGTCTCATTAAATAGAAGTTTATATTTGATCTGTCATTTAGAAATTTAAAAGATAAATGACAAATTTATTTATACAGCCAAATGTGGACGTGCTAAACTACTGGATTTCTTCATATTACCCCATGAAAAGACACAGTTATGGATAACTCTAAATTTGGCTTGCCTATTAACTAATTTGTTAATGGACATTTGTAAAACATTGCTTTTGAGGAAAATAAAACAATAAAAACAAAAATCAACTATTTATTTATTTTTTTCACATAACCTCGCAAAATAGGTCTAATTACATAGAAACTTACATACAATTTTTAATATCAAATAGACAATTTGACATTTATTTCCATTGATTAATAATTTTAAAATATTTTCCTTCTCCCATTCTGAAATTTGAAAGAAAAATGACAAGCCACGAATTTATTTATGTTTTAAAGTTTTTTTTACATATATCTCCTTGAAATATGTGGTTATTACACAACATATTCTAACTCTTTGTTCTTTACATATCATTTTTAAAAAACTAAAAAATTGAAAAATTATTTAGTTGCCTCGAGTTCTCATAATTTGAGAAAAAAAATACTAGAATTACAGTGAAAGAAAATTAACGGTTGTTTTAATCTTAGTTAACATTAACTAAATATATGTAATTTTGCAAATGAGCTATTGCGTTATGGAGCCGATTTGTTTTAATCAATAGAATGTTTGATTTACTAAAAAATATCTCTATGGATGTATCTGAAAGAAAGTCTCGTATTCTAGGGACTTGAATGTAAATGCTATATTCAGAAAGGGTATTTGAGGATGAGGTACGGATTCTAGTTTTTATTATATTTATACTATTTTCAGCTTTTTCCTCCTAATTAGAAAAACATTAACTACATAATAAGATAATGTCATTATAACAAATAGAATTACGTTTTATGTAAAATTTTAAATTTACTGGGCCTACGAAAATATACAAGTAGTTTTAGAATTAGGATACTTCCAAGCCTTGCATGGCCAATAAATGAAGAATTGATTTGTGCATGTAATTAAATTTTTGATTTTTATTTAATTCTTCCAAAAAAAATGAATAATTGAAATATTTTTATTTAAATTATATATATTTTTATAGCTTTACTTATTTTATTTCCATTTAGAAATTTTTTGATATTTTTCGAAATTATTAGTTAGTTTAGGGGACTTTTTTCATTCAATAAAACATCCTTTTGTATTAACTATTCTTCGAAAAAGATTTCACTAATTAGAAATCTCATTGAAAAAAATATAGTTAAGGATAGTGATGGTAATTGTTTCCTTGAATTATAAAAAAAATCCTTTTATCTTTCTATGTAATTCGAAATTTTATCTCTCCATTGAAAATTAAAAGAAATGAAAATATTAAAATATGATTGGAGGGTTCAATGCAAATAATTTGTCAAAACCACGCATCAAGAGTTGTGCTTCCGATTTCACACATGAAGCTCTAATTATAAGTCTATAACTTAATTCAACGCGACATTGTTTGGTCTGGAATCAAATAAGAATAGAATTAAGATTAGGAACAGGGTGGGTCAGAAATGAATAGGGTTTTTATTACATTAATTGTGTCAATTAATGTCAAAATAAACACATGATTTTCATTCTTTTTTTTATAATAATTTAATTTAATAATAATGTAAAAAATAAATAATATTAATTTTATATAATTTTTTTTTAAAAAAAATTTGGCTGATTCCCAAACCAAATGGTGAAATTACAATCTTCAAGGCAAGACAACGACCGGTGGTGTGGGTGGCGCTGCCGCCGCCGCGGGGCTCTTGGGTCTCCACCGGGGTGGGCATCCTCTCCGGTTTCCTCTTCCCTTTTCTCTTCCTCCGAGCCATCTCCACACTCAAATGCAATCAGGTGTCGTTTCTCCTCCTCCATGTAACTCCAATTTGATTTTTTTCGTTTTACATATACCTCTTTCATATTATTTTTTCCTAAATTTCGGAACAAGTCCCTAACAAATTGCGTCATTTCTATTAGATTGAAGATATTAACTCATCCTCCTCTGAATCATCTGCATAAACTCAGAGTTAGAATCACTGACTGAGAAGAATACCCGGTGATCGTGCATGGGAACTATCATCCGGACAAGCTTGGGAGGATGATAGCTGTTGAGGAGTTTTATATTGACGGAAAGCGAGATGCACGGGACCCTTCCCCGGATGGCCGGCAAAGGCCTGCCGGCGAGTTTAAGTTAAGGACTCAATTAAAATATTGAATTACGAAAGACTCCTAGTTTTGATCTTTGACTGCGACGCGAATGAAAAGCCCAAATCTATTTAAATTTGTGCTGTGTTTCGTACAAATATAATTTTAAATCTTAGATTCCAAAGTCAAAAAGTAGAAATACGAAAATAATATTTATCTAAGATAAGACTGGAAGGAGAACGCATCATTTTGCCAACATGATCTGTACCCAAAAAAAAAAAAGTGACGGTGGATTTTTGCAAATATTGATAATACGTCGATTATTCGGAAATACCATAAAGTTCAGGGGGGGGTATATGCAAACATCCCAACCCCATCCACAACGTAGAAATTCACGACCAAAGAAGTCTGAAGGGTTTTTTTCGGGTTTTTGGATATAATTTTCCGAGAAGGCGCTTTTGTATATATCTACCTGAAAACATGTAAAATTGCATATTTTAATTTTAAAATTAAAATATGGCATATTTTTACCTGGCTTTATACTTGGTTGAAAAAACCCTAGTTTTATTCAAAAAATCACGACAGAATAAATATTTTCCAAGTATTTATTCTAAAGGTTAATGAATTAATGTTTATGTGACTAATGAATCAATCTAACTATCACAAACCCAATATTCGAATTCCTAACTGCAATTGATGCTATAAAAAAACCACTAAAGTTTTAGATACCATTTGGTACCGGGTTAAGATCAGAATTAGCTTAGTTTTTTCAAAAAAAAAAAAATCAATATTAATTATTATATATTATTATTAAATTAAAAATTATTATTAAAAAATTAATTTATAAAAATAATTCATTAACTTTAATCTCAATTTTGACCTTGATTCATTATTAAATGGGCTCTTATGATTTGTCAATATCCATTAGGTATGTTAGATTGTATCCAATGGAGATACCGAATGAAAAAGATTCGTTTGCGGTAATTTTTTTGCAGATTGATCTGGATGACTTTAGATTCTATGTTTTTTAAAAATAGTAAAATTAGGGGTGTCCATGAACCAAACTCGAGCTTCTAATAAAAAAATGATAGTGTGAGCTTGTCACAGTTCGATTCATGAGGTAAAACAAGTTGAGCTTTAAGTCAATCACAAACTTAAATTTTAAAATTCAAATAATTATTTTCAACTACTTAAAATTCAAATAAATTTTTAAAAAATTAATATTAAAATAATGAATTAACATCCAAAATATGATAATATTTTTATGAGGGCGAGGGTGCGGACGCAGGTGACGAGAGCCAACGAGGGCGAGGACACGGACGCCGACGAGGGTGAGGGTGGGCGCGGACGCCGGCCGACGAGAGTGCGGGCACAGCCGGTGAGGGGTCTATTTATAAAATTTAGTTTCAAAATAAATAAAATTTAGACTTATTTATAAATAAAAATATTTAACGGATCTAATTTTAAATGTATAAATATTAAACTTGTAATTTTTACATTTTAAGTTTTAAAACCTTCAATGTCTTTTTTGTAAAATTTTATTTAAAACATGATAAAAAATTTAGACTTATTTATAAATAAAAATATTCAAAGAGTCTATTTGTAAATGTACAA
>RXID01001861.1:31614-43309 GCA_005019695.1 Trichopus zeylanicus subsp. travancoricus | reverse complement strand
TTTTACTACTACTACTACTACTGCTACTACTACTACTGCTACTGCTGCTGCTATGCTACTACTACTACTATTTATACTTCTGCTACTTCTAAGACTACTGCTACTACTACAACAATCATTACTACTGTAACTACTACAATAACTACTACTACTACAAGTGCTACTATTGCGACTATTACACTGCTACTACTACTACGGCTACTACTACTAATGCTACAACTACTACTCCCCTACTACTACTATAGCTACTACTACAAATACTACTACGATGACTCCTACTACTATTACTACTGCTACTCTTTTTTCTACTACTAATGTTAATATTACTGCTACATCTCTTGCTACTGCTACTACTGCTACAAATATTTTTATTGGTGATACTGCTAGTAGTATTGCTACAACTACTACTTCTACTATGACAACTGCCACTACTACTGCTACTACTCCTTTTACGACTGCTACTACTCATATTACTACTGCTGCTGTTACTACTGGTACTACTACGATCACTACTACTACTACTATAAGTAATACTGCTCCAACAACTACTTCTACTGCTACTACTACTTCTACTGCTATAGATATTATTACCACTACCACTGCACCAGCTACTACTATGACTACTCCAACTACTACTACTGTTGCGACAACTACTACTACTACTAATACTCCTACTACTAATGCTAATAGAACTACTTCTACTAATAATATGGCTATTCCTCCTCCTACTAGTACTACTATAGCTAATAATATTACTACTTCTCCAAGTACTACTCATGCTACAACTACTTCTACTACTCCTACTACTACTACTACTACTACTCCTGCTGCTTCTGCTACTACTACCAGTACTACTACTAATACTATGACTAGTACAATTGCGATAACTACTTTTGCTACCACAACTGCTACTACTACTACAATAACTACTACTTCTACTGTTACTACAGCTGCTACTACTACTGAAACTTCAACTACTACTGCTGCGACTACTTTTGCTACTATTGCTACTACTGCTACAACTACTACTACTTTTGCTACTACAGGTACTACTACTATAACTACTACTACTACTACTATTACAAATACTACTACTTCTATTACTACAACTACTACGACTATTACTACTACCACTACTACGATAACCATTTCTTCCACCACTGCTGCTACTACTACTAATACAACTGTTGTTGCTTCAACTGCTACAACTACGGCTATTTCTTCTACTACAGCTACTACTACTACTAGTTCAACTACTACTACTACTACTACTACTGCTACAACTTATACTACTACTTCTCCTATACCTACTACTACTACTCCTAATACGATTTTTACTACAACCACTATTGCTACTACTGATATTGCTACTACAACCACTACTGCTACTACTGATAATGCTATTACTACTACTACTACTACTACTGCTGCTACTGCTACTACTTCTACTGCTATGACTACTATGACTACTAGTACTAACACTACTACTACTTCGGCCACTATTTCTACTACTACTACTACTACATCTACTACTACTACTATTACTACTACTACTACATCTACTACTACTACAAATACTACTATTAAGACTATTGCTACTACTACAACTACTACTACCACTAATACTACTACAACCACTTCTATTTCAAGTACTACTACTAGTACTTTTGCAACTACAATAACTGCTTCTGGGACTGCTACTGCTACTGCTACTACTGCTGCTGCTGCTACTAATACTACTTCTGCTACTAATATAGCTTCTTCTTCAACTTCTACTTCTCCTATGACAACTGCTGCTACCACTACTACTATTACTACTGCTAGTACTACAACTGCTACTACAATTATGTCTTATACAATTACTACAGCTACTACTACTACTATTGCTACAACTACTACTTTTGCTACTACTACTACTTTTGCTACTACTACTGCTACTACTATGACTGCTGCTACTACTATTGCAACTCCAACCACAGCTACAACTGCTAGTTTGACTACTAATGCAAATACTATCGCCACTAATACTACAACAACAACTACCACTGCTACTACTACAACTCCTAATTGTACTACTACTACTAATACTGCTACCACTACTTCTACTACAACTACTACTGCTACTTCTACTACTATAACTACTACTACTATCGCTACTGCTGCTACTACTGCTACTACTACAATAACTACTAATAGTGATACTACTGCTACTAATGTTGCTACTACTACTTCTCCTACTATTACTACTACTTTTATTGCTACTACCGCAACTTCTGCTACAACTACTACTGTTACTACTACTTCTACTACTTTTACTACTTTCACTACTACTTCTTCTACTACTACTGCTATAGCTGCTACTGCGACTACTACTACAAATTTATCGGCAACTACTGTTACCATTGCTACTACTACTTCTGCTACCACTACTACTACTACTACTACTACTTCTATTGCTAATACTTCTACTCCTACTACTACAACAACTACTACGATAGCTACTACTGCCACTGCTACTCCTTCCCCTACAATACTACTAAGACTACTACCACTACTACTACTAGTACTACTGCTGCTGCTGCTGCTCCTACTACTACTAATATAACTAATACTACTACTATAACTACTACTACTACTACTACAACAACTGCTACTATTAAGAATATGCTACTACTACTACTATAACTACTAATACTACTAATACAATTACTGCTGCTACTATTATTACTACTGCTACTATTGCTACAATAATAACTACTACTGCTACAATAACTACTACTACTGCTACTACTTCTACTACTAATACTACTACTATTGCTACCATTGCTACTACTTCTGCTACTGCTGCTATTGCTGCTGCTACTACTAAAACTACTTCTACTATTGCTACTACTACAGTTGCTACAATTGCTACTGTTGCTTCTATTGCCACTACTATGCTTCTACTACTACTACTGCTGCTAATGCTACAAATGCTGCCACTAAATCTACTTCTACTTCTATTACTTCTTGGACTAATTCTACCACTATTACTACTAATGCTTCTGTCGCTATTGCTACCACTATTACTACAACTACTATAGCTAGAACTGCTGCTACGACTACTATGGCTGCTACTACTACTACTACTACTACTACTACTAGTACTACTACTATTATTGCTACTATTATTACTACTACTACAAGTTGCTACAAGTACTCCTTCTACTACTACTATAATTTTAACTATAGCTATAGCAACTACTACTCCTACTACTTCTGTTATTGCTCCTACTACTACTACTACTGCTGCTGCTGTTGCTACTGCTATTGCTACTATTACCACTACTACTACTACTACAGCTACTGCTGCTGCTACTACTACTACTACTAATGCTGCTACTTCAACTACTACTACTACTCCTACTACTACTACTACTATTACAACTACTACCATAGCTACTACTACTATAGCTACTACCATAGCAACTGCTACAATAGCTACTTGTCCTACTACTACCACTACTGCTAGTACAATTGCTACTAGTGTGACTGCTACAACTAATACTACTAGCACTGCAACTAATGGTACTATTGCTACTACTACTACTACTACCGTTACAACAACTAGTAGTGCTACTACTGCTACAACTGCTACTACTTTTGTTGCTACTACTGCTTCCACGATTGCTACTACTATTACTACTGTGACTAATACTTCTACTACTGCTACTACTACTATCACTATGACAACTGCTACAACTGTGACTACTACTGTTACTACTTCTACTACTACTATTACTACTGCTACTGCTGTTAATACTATTACTACTGTAGAAGTAGCAGCACTAGCAGCAGTAGCTATAGTAGTAGTAGTAGTAGGTAGTAGTAGTTGTAGAAGTAGTAGTAGGAGAATTAGTAGTAGTTGTTGGAATAGTGGTAGTAGTAGCAGTAGTAGCACTAGTAGTTAAAGAATCACAAGTAGTAATATAAGTAGTAGTAGTAAAAGCCATAGTAGTAGTAGCAGAAGCAGTAGTAGCAATAGAAGTGGTAGTAGTAGCAGTAGCTGTATCAGTATCATAGTAGCAGTAGTAGCAATAGCAGCAGCAGTAGTAGTAGTAGCAGTATTAGTATTAGTAGTAGCAATAGTAGCAAAAATAGTTATAGTAGTAGTAGAAGTTCTAGTAGTAGTAATACTAGTTCTTGTAGTAAGAGTAACTATTCTAGTCGCTGTTGTAGCAGTAGTAGCTGTAGTAGTATTTGTAGGAATAGTAGTAGTGGTTGTAGCAGCAAAAGTAGCAGTAGTAGTTGCACTAGTAGTAGTTGTAGAAGCAGTAGTAGTGGTAGTAGTAATATTAGTGGAAGCAGAAGTAATAGTAGTAGCAAAAGTAGTAGTTCAAGTAGCATTAAGTGTTGGAGAAGTTGTTGTAGTAGTAGTAGTAGAAGCAATAGTAGCAGCAGCAGCAATAGTGGTATTAGTAGTTGTTGTTGTTGTTGTAGTAGTAGTAGTAGTAGCAGTCATTGTAGTAATGGCAACAATAGTAGTAGTAGTATTGTAGTAGTTGTAATAGTAGTTGCAGTAATAGAAGGAGTAGTATTAGTAGTAGTTTTTGTAGTGGTGGTAGTAGTAGTGTAGTTGTAATAGCTGGAGTAGTATTAGTTGTAGTTGTAGTAGTAGTCATAGTAGTGGTGGTAGTTGTAGTGGTAGTGGTAGTAGTGGTAGTAGTAGTGTAGTTGTTGTAAGAGGGGAAGTAGTAGTTGTACTAGTAGTAGTAGAAGTAAGAGTTATTCCAGTAGTAGCAGTTGTAATAATAGTTATAATATTAGTTATAGCCGTTGTAGCCATAATAGTAATAGTGGTATAGCAGTAGTAGTAGTAGTGAGAGTAGTTGTAGTTATAGTAGAGGTAGTAGTAGGAGTAGCAGTGCTAGTAGTAGCAATAGTACTAGTAGTAGCAGTAGTTGTAGGTGGAGGAGAAGTAGTAGTACTATAAGTGGAAATAGTAGTTATAGTAATAGTAGTAGGGGTAGCAATAGTAGTAGTAGTAGTAGTAGCAGTAGCAGTAGTAGTTGTAGCCATAGTAGTAGTAGTAGTATTAGTAGTCGGAACAGCGACAGTAGCCAAAGTAGTAGTAGAAGTGGTAATTGTAGTAGGTGCGGTAGTAACAATGAAAGTAGAAGGAGAATCAATAGTAACAGTAGTAGCAGTAGAAGTAGTATTTGTGGAAGCAGAAGTAGTAGTATTAGTAGTAGCAATAATGGTAGTAGTAGTAGTAGCAGGAGTAGTAGTAGTAGTAGTAGTCGTAGTTGTTGTTGTAGTAGTTGTAGAAGTAGTAGTAGTAGTTGTAGTTGTTGTTGTAGAGGTAATAGCAGTCTTAGCAGTAGTAGCAGTAGTTGCAATAGTAGCAGTAGTAGTAGTTATTATTGTTGTTGTAGTAGTAGTAGTAGTAATAGTAGTAGTAGTAGAAGTAGTCGTAGTAGTAGTAGTAGTAGTAGTAGTCATAGTAGTAGAAATAGCAGCAGCAGCAGTAGTAATAGTTGTAGTAGGAGTAGTAGCAGTCGTAGGTATAGTAGTAGTAGTAGAAGTAGTAATAGTCATAGCAGCTGTAGCAAATGTAGCAGTGTTAATAGCAATAGAAGCAGTTGTCACAGTAGTACCTATAGTAGGAGCTATAGAAGTAGTAATAGTACTAGCAGTAGTAGTAATGGTTATTGTTGTAGTAGCAACAGTAGCACTAGTCGTAGTAGTTGCAGCAGTAGTGCTACTAGTAGTAGTAGCAATAGCAGCAGTAGCAGTCGTCGCATAAGTAGTAGTAGTAGTAATAATAGTAGTAGTTGCAGTGGTATGCAGAAGTAGTGGTAGTAGCAGTAGTAGTAGTAGTAGTGATAGAAATAGAAGTAGTACTATAGCAGTAGTTGTTGTTGCTATTTTTGTTGTAGTAGTAGTTGCAGTAACAGCAATAGTAGTAGTATTAGCAATTGTTGCCGTAGAAGTAGGAGTAGTAGAAGTAATAGTAGTAGTAGTACTAGTAGAAGTAGTAGTAGCTATTGTCGGAGTGGTAATTGCAGAAGCAGTAGTAGCTGTAGTAGTAGTTGTTGTCGTAGTAATAGGAGAAGTAGTAGATGTAGCAGTAGCAATTACAGTAGTAGGTGGTAGTGTTAGCAGTAGAAGTAGAATTAACAGTAGTAGTAGTAGTAATAGTAGTAGAAGTAGTAACAATAGTAGTTGTAGTAGTTGGAGTAATAGTAGTAGTAGTAGCAGAAACAGCAGAAGTTGTAGCAGTAGTAGCAGAAGCAGCAGAAGTTGTAGCAGTAGTAGTAGTCATAGGAGCAGTAGTAGGAGTATTAGCAGTAGTAGTTGTAGTAGTAGTAGTAGGAGCAGTTGTAGTAGTTATGGTAGTAGTTGTAGAAGGTGTAGCAGTGGTAGTAGGAGGAGGAGTACTAATAGTATAAGTAGTAGTAGTAGCAATTATTGCCGTAGAAGTAGGACTAGTAGAAGTAATAGTAGTAGTAGTACTAGTAGAAGTAGTAGTAGCTATTGTCGGAGTGGTAATTGCAGAAGCAGTAGTAGCTGTAGTAGTAGTAGTTGTCGTAGTAATAGGAGAAGTAGTTGATGTAGCAGTAGCAATTATAATAGTAGTGGTAGTGTTAGCAGTAGAAGTAGAATTAACAGTAGTAGTAGTAGTAATAGTAGTAGAAGTAGTAACAATAGTAGTTGTAGTAGTTGGAGTAATAGTAAGTAGTATAGCAGAAACGCAGAGTTGTTAGCAGTAGTAGCAGAACAGCAAGAAGGTGGTAGCAGTAGTAGTAGTTGTAGGAGCAGTAGTAGTTGTAGTAGTAGTAGTAGGAGCAGTAGTAGTAGTTATGGTAGTAGTTGTAGAAGGTGTAGCAGTAGTAGTAGGAGGAGGAGTACTAATAGTATAAGTAGTAGTAGTAGTAGTTATTGTAGTGGTATTAGTAGTTGTTATATCTGCAATAGCCGCAATAGTCATACTATATGTAGCTATAGTAGTAGTCGTAGTACTAGTAGCAGGAGAAGTAGCTATTGTAGTTGTAGGAATAACACAAGTAGCAGTAATAGAAGTATTTGTAGTAGCAGAAGATGTAGTAGTAGTAGGAGGAGTAGCAGTACTATGTGCAATTATGGTTGTACTAGGTGAAGTAGTAGTAGTAGTGCCTGAAATAGTGGTTGTAGTATCAGTTCTAGTAGTTGTAGCAGTAGTACTAGTATCAGTAGTGGCAGTAGTAGGTATTATTGTAGAAGAAGTAGTAGTTTTGGTAGTAGTAGGATTAGTAGCGGTAGTTGTAGTACTAGTAGTAGCAATAGTCATAGAAGTAGCGGTAGTAGTACTAGTACTAGCCGTGGTAGCTGTAGTTGTTGTAGTAGCAGCAATAGTTGTAGTAGTAGTGGTAGAAGTAGAAGTAGTAGCAGTTGTAGCAGTAGTAGTATTAGTCGTAGTGGTAATAGTAGTAGTAGCTATAGTAGTAGTAGCTTCAGAATTTGCAGTAGAAATAGTAGTAGAAGTAGTAGTTGTAGTATTATAAATAAGAGTAGGAGTTGTAGTAGTAGCAATATTAAGAGTAGTAGTGGCAGTAATAGTACCAGCAGTAGTAAAATAGTGGCAGTAGTAGTAGCAGTAGTAGTAGTAGTAGTAGTAGTAGTCATGCTAGTAGTAGTAGTAGTAGTAGTAGTAGTAGTAGTAGCAGCAGCAGCAGCAGTAGCAATAGTAGAAGCAGTCGTAGTTGTAGTAGTAGTAGTAGTAGTAGTAGTAGTAGTAGTAGTAGTAGTAGTAGTAGTAGTAGTAGTAGTAGTAGTAGCAACTGTAGCGGTAGTAGTACTAGTAGTTGTAGTTGTAGTAGTTTTGTAGGTAATTGAAGTAGTAGTAGTGGTAGCAATAGTCGTATTAGTAGTAGTAGTCAAAGTTGTTGTAGTTGCAGTAGTAGTAGTAGTAGTAGCAATTGGAGAAATATTAGTGGTAGAACTAGTAATAGCTATCGTTGTTGTAACAGTAGTAAAAGCAGTAGTAGCAATAGTAGTAGAAGCAGTTGTAGGAGCAGTCACAGTAGTAGCTGGAGTAAAAATTGTAGTTGTTGTAGCAGTAGCACTAGTAGTCCTAATAGTAGCTATGGTAGCAGATGTAGCAGCAACAGTAGTAGTAGTAGCAGTAGTAGTAGTCGCACTTGTAGTAGTAGCAGCAATAGTAGTTGTAGCAGTAGTAGTAGGGGCAAAAGTAGTAGTAGGAGGTGAAGTAGCAGTACTAGTATTAGTAGTAGGAGAAGTAGTAGTATTAGTACTGGTGGCAATAGAAGTAGCAGTAGTAGTAGTAGTAGTAGTAATAGTTATTACAGTACTAGGAGCAGTACTAGTCATACTTAGTAGCTCTAGGAGTAATAGTAGTAGTAGTAGCCGTAGCAGAAGTAGTAGCAATAATAGCAGTAGTAGTAGTGGTAGTAGTAGTAGCAGAAGTAGCAGTGGTAGTAGTAGCATTCACAATAGTAGTAGTTGTTGTTGTAGTCGTAGTAGTTGTTATGGTAGGCATTGTAGTACTACTACTAGTAGTAGTAGTAGTAGAAGCGGTAGCAGCTATTGTAGCAGCAGTAGTAGTAGTAATAGTAATTATGGTCGGAGGAGTAGGAGCAGCAGCAGCAGTAGTAGCAGAAGTTATAGGAGTAGTTGTAGGAGTAGTAGCTACCATACAATTAGTGGTAGTAGTAGTAGTAGTTTGAGTATTGCATTGGTAGTAGTTGTTATCGTAGTAGCAGTAGTAGTTGTACTATTTGTACGAGGTGGATGAGTAGTAGTAATAGTAGTGGTCGTACTAGTAGTAGTAGTAGTAGTAGCAACAGCAGCAGCAGCAGTAGTACTGGCAGTGGTAGTATTAGTAGTAGTAGTAGTAGTAGTAGGAGTAGGAGTAGTTGTAGTAGTTTTTGTTGTTCTTGTAGTACAAGTAGTATTAGTAGTAGTAGCTGTAGTAGTAGTAATATTAGTTGTAGGAGTAATAGTAGTTGGAGTAGTGGTAGTAGTAGCAGTAGTAGGAGTTGGAGTAGTTGCAGTTGTTCTAGTAATAGAAATAGTAGTAGTAGTTGTTGCTGCAATAGTAGTAGTTGTGGTAGCATTAGTACTTGTAGTACTAGTAGTAGCAACAATAGCAAAAGGAGTAGTTGTGGTAATGGTGGTTATTGTCGTAATTGTAGTAATAGTAATGGTAGTAGAGGTTGCAGTAGTAGAAGGAGTAGTAGTTGTTGTTGTAGTTGTAGTTGTGGGAGTAGTGGAAGGAGTAGGAGTTGGTGTAGGAGTGGTAGTATGAGTTGGTGTAATAGTAGAAGTACTAGTAGGCATAGTGGTAGTAGCAATAACAGGAGGAGGAGTAGTTGTAGTTGTAGTAGTAATAGTAGGCCTAGTAGGTGTAGTAGCAGCAGCAGTAGTAGTAGTTGTAGTAGGAGTACGAGTTGTAGTAGCAGTAGCAGTAGTAGAAGTAGTAGTATTAGCAGTAGTAGTAGTAGTAGTATCAGTAGAGCAGCCGCAATTGTAGTAGTAGTAGTAGTAGCAATAGTTGCAGTAGTAGAAGTAGTAGTAGTAGTAGTAGCAGCAGCAGAAGTAGTAGTAGTAGTAGTAGTAGTAGCGATAGTAGAAGTAGTAGCATTTGGAATAGTAGTAGGAGTAGGAGTTGGAGTTGGAGTAGTAGTAGCAAAAGTAGTAGTCGTAGTAGTAGTAGTAGTAGTAGTAGTAGTAGTAGTAGTAGTAGTAGTTGGAGTAATGGTAGTAGTAGTAGCTTTAGTAGTTGTAGTCATACTAATAGTAATACTCGTAGTAGTTGTAGCAGCAGTTGTTGTAAAAGTAGTAGTCGTAGTAGTTGCAGCATTAGTAATTGCAGTCAAAGCAGTAGTAGTAGTTGTAAGAGTAGAAGCAGAAGAGATAGGAGTAATAGTAGTAGTAGTAGTAGAAGTCGTAGTCGTAGTTGTAGCCATAGTAGGAGGAGTAGTAGTAGCCGTTGGAAGAGTAATAGTATTATTTTGTGTAAGAGTAGCAGTATTGTTTGTGTTAATAATTTTAGTTGTAGGAGTAGTAGTGGTACTAGTGGAAGTAGTTGTAGTAGTAGTATAGTACCAGTAGCAGAAGTAGTAGGAGTAGTAGCAGTAGTAGTAGTAGCGGTAGTGGTCATAGTAGTAGGAGTAGCGGTAGTAGTAGTAGTAGCAATTGTAGTTCTTGCAGCAGCTGCAGCAGCAGTAGTATTAGTAGTAGTAGTAATAGTAGTAGTAACAGTAGTAGTAGTTGAAGTAGTAGTAGTAGTAGTAGTAGAAATGGTAGCAGTTCTAGTAGCAGTAGTAGAAGTTCTAGTAGCAGTATTAGTTGTAGTAGTAGTAGTAGTAATTGTAGCAGTAGTAGCTGTTGTTGTAGTAGTTGTTGTAGTAGTAGTTGTAGTAGTAGTAGTACAAGTTGTACTAGTAATAGTAGTAGTAATATTCGTAGTAGTAGTAGCAGTAGTAGTAGTTGTTGTAGTAGTAGTAGTAGTAGTAGTAGTAGTAGTAGTAGTAGTAGTAATAGTTATATTAGTGGTAGTAGTAGTAGTAGTAGTAGTAGTAGTAGTAATAGTTATATTAGTGGTAGTAGTGGTAGTGGTAGTAGTAGTAGTAGTAGTAGTAATAGTGATATTAGTGGTAGTAGTGGTGGTAGTAGTAGTAGTAGCAGTTGGTGAAGTAGTAGTAGGAGTAGTAGGAGTAGCAGTAGTTGCAGGAGTGGGAGTAGCAGCGGTTGTAGCAGGAGCACAAGAAGGAGTAGTAGTAATTGTTGTAGTAGTTATCGCGGTAGTAGCATTTGTAGTTGTAGTAGCTGTAGCAGTAGGAGTAGTTGTAGGAGTCGTAGTAGTTGGAGTAGTGATAGTTGTAGTAGTAGTCAGAGTAGTAGTAGTAGTAGTAGGAGGAGTGGGAGTAGGAGTAGTAGAAGTTGTACTAGAAGTACTAGTTGTAGAAACTGCAGCAGGTATAGTAGTAGTAGTTGTAATAGTAATAGGAGTACATGTAGTGTTAGTAGTAACAATAATAATAGTAGCAGTAGTATCGGCAGTAGTATTAGCAGCATTGATAGTTGTAGCAGTAGTTGTAGTAGTAGTAGAAGTTGTAGTAATCGGAGTACTGGTAGGAGTTGTTATTTGAATAGGAGTAGTAGTTGGCATTGTAGTAGATATAGTAGGATGGGGAGTAGTAGTTGGAGTAGGAGTATTGGTCGTAGTTGCAGTAGTACTAGTTGAAGTAGTAGTAGTTGCAGTAGTAGTAACAGCAGTATTAGTAGTAGTTACAATAGTTGTAGCAGCTATATATCTAATAGTAGTAGTAGTAGTAGTTGTAGTTGAAGTATTAGCAGGAGTACTAGTAGTTGCATTAGAAGGAGTACTAGTAGTAGTAGTAGATGTAGTCGGGGCATTAGGAGTAGGAGTAGTAGTAGTAGTAGTAGGAGTAGGAGTAGGAGTATTCCAATTAGTAGTAGGAGGAGGAGGTGGAGGAGTATTCTGATTAGTAGTAGTAGTTGTTGTTGTTGTTGTTGTTGTGGTTATGGTAGTAGTAGTCAAAGCGGCCGCAGTAGTAGTAGTAGTAGTAGTAGTAGTAGTAGTAGTAGTAGTAGTAGTAGTAGTACGTATAGTAGCAGTAGTAGTTGTCGTAGAAGTAGTAGTAGTTGCCGCAATAGCAGTAGTAGGAGGTGGAGGAGTAGTAGTAGTAGC
>RXID01001861.1:25000-31594 GCA_005019695.1 Trichopus zeylanicus subsp. travancoricus | reverse complement strand
AGTAGGAGCTGTAGTTAATGTAGTAGTAGTAATAGGATTAGTAGTCTTAGTAGTTGTAATTGTAATAGTGGTAGTATTAACAGTAGTACTAGTAGTAGCAGCAGTACTTGTAGTATTAGTTGTAGTAGCAATGGTAGTTGTAGTTGTAGTTGTAGTAGTAGAAGTAGTAGTGGGAGTTGTTGTAGGTGTAGGAGTTCGAGTAGGAGTAATACTAGTAGAAGTAGTAGTAGTAGTAGTAGTAGTAGTAGTCACATTAGTAGTAGTAGTAGTAGTGGTAGTTGTAGATGTAGTAGTAAAAGTTGTAGTAGTTGTAGTTGTAGTTGCAGTAGTAGTAGTTGTTGTTGTAGTAGTAGTAGTAGCAGCAGCAGGAGTAGAGTAGTTTCTTTGTTAGTAGAAGTATAGGAGTCAAATTTGTAGTAGTTGTATTAGTAGTACTAGTCGTTAGTAGTCGTAAGAGTACTAGTAGTTGTAGTAATAGTAGTAGTAGTAGTAAGAGTACTAGTACGAGTAGTATTAGTAGTAACAGTATGAGTAGTAGTAGTAGCAATACTAGTCGTAATAGTATTCGTAGTAGTAATAGCAATAGCACTAGTAGCAGTAGTAGTTGTTGTAGTAGTAGTTGTAGTAGTAGACCAAGTATTAGGAGTAGTAGTAGCAGGATTTCGAGTAAGAGTTGTCGTTGTAGTATTAGTATTACTAGTAGTAGTAGTAGTTGTTGTTGTTGTTGTTGTGGTAGTAGTGGTAGTAGTAGTAGGAGGCGTAGTAGTAGTTGTTGTAGTTGCGGTAGAATTAGTAGTTGTAGTTGTTGTTTTAGTAGATGTAGTAGAAGTAGTAGCAATTGTAGTAATAGTAATTAAGTAGGAGGAGTAGTAGTTGTTGTTGTAGTAGTAGTAGTAGGAGTAGTACTACTAAAAGTAGTAGTAGGAGTAGTAGTTAAAGCAGTAATAGTAGTAGTTATAGTAGTACGAGTAGCAGTAGTTGCAGTAGGAGTAGTTGTCGTTGTGGTAGTACTACTAGTATTAGTGCAGCAGTAGTAGTAGTAGAAGTAGTAGTGGCAATAATAGTAGTAGTTATAATAATAGTACTAGCAGTAGTAGTTGCAGTAGTTGTAGTAGTAGTAGTGAAAGTAATAATCGTAGTAGTAATAATAGTAGTAGAAGTGGTAGTACTAATAGTAGTACTTGTAGTATGAGTATTAGGTCCGGTAGTAGTAGTCGTCGTAGTAGTAGTTGTTGCAGTAGAAGAGTAGGAGTAGCAGTACTACTAGTAGTACTAGTACTAGTAGAAGAGTATGAGTAGTAGTGGTTGTTGTTGTTATTGTAGTAGTAGTTGTTGTTGTCAAAATAGTAGTAGTAGTAGTAGTAGTAGTAGTAATAGTGGTTGTTGTTTTTGTTGTTATTATTAATGTTATTGTTGCAGTAGTTGCAATAGTCGTAGTAGTAGTAGTACTAGATGTGGCAATACTGTTTGTAGTTGTAGTAGTAGTAGGGGTAGTAGTAGTAGTAGTAGTTGTTGTTGTTGTTGTTGTCGTAGTGAGTGCGGCCGTAGGAGTAGTTGCTGTAATAGTAGTAGCAGTAGTTGTTGTTGTAGTAGTAGCTATACTAACAGTAGTAGTAGCAGTAGTACTAATTGTAGTAGTAATGGGGGTTATAGTAGTAGTAGTAGTAGTAGTAATAGTGGTAGTTCTAGTAGGACTTTTAGGAGTAGTAGTGCTAGTAGTAGTAGTAGTAGTAGTCATAGTACTAGTAATAGTAGTTCTAGTAGAAGTAGTCCTACTAGTATTAGTAGCAGTAGTAGTACTAACCATAGTAATTATCGTAGTAGTAGTGGTAGTAGTTGTAATTGTAGTGGTAGTAGTAGTAGTAGTAGGAGGAGGAGGAGGAGTAGGGGTTGGAGTAGGAAGAGTAGTATAGCAGTAGTAGTAGTGGTAGTTGTAGTCGGTGTAGTAGTCATAGTTGAGTAGCAATAGCAGCATTTGTAGCTGCAACAGTAACAGTAGTAGTAGTAGTAGTAGTAGTGGTAGTACTAGTAGTCGTGCTAGTCGTAGTAGTAGTACTAGTTCTAGTACTAGTACTAGTAGTAGTAGTAGTATTAGTAGTTGTACTGGTAATGGTAATAGTAGCAATTGTAGTAGTTGCAGCAACAGCAGTAGTAGTAGTACTAGAAGTAGTAATAGTAGCAGTAGCCATAGTAGTAGTAACTGTCGTACTAGTAGTAGTAGTAGTAGCAGTAGTAGTAGTAGTACTAGTAGTAGTAATAGTACCACTAGTAGTAGTAGTCGTACTATCAGTAGGAGAAGGAGGAGGACGAGGTGGAGGAATAAAAGTTGCAGAAGTAGCAATAGTAGTAAAATTAGCAGCAGTAGTTGTTGTGACTGTGGTCGTAGTTGTAGAAGTTGTAGGAGTGGTAGTAGGAACTGGACTTGGAGTAGTCATGGTAGTATTAGTAGTAGTAGTAGTAGTAGCAGTTGGAGTAGTACAAGTGGTAGTTGTAGTAGTAGTAGGAGGAGTAGTAGTGGTAGTAGTAGTAGTAGTTGTTGTTGTTGTTGTTGTTGTAGTAGTAGTAGTAGCAGCAGTAGCAGTGGTAGTAGGAGGAGGAGGAGGAGGAGGAGGAGGAGGAGTGCAGTAGTAGGAGTAGGAGTTGGAGTCATTGTAGTAGTCTTTGTAGCAGTAGTAGTAGTAGAAGTTGAAGTAGTTGTAGTGGTAGTTGTACTAGTAGGAGGAGGAGGAGTAGTCGTGGTAGTAGTAGTTGTTGTTGTAATAGTAGTAGTAGTAGTAGTAATTGTTGTTGTTGTTGTATTAGTAGTAGTGTCAGTAGTAGTAGTAGTACCTCTTGGATTTGCGGTAGTAGTAGCAATAGCAGTAGTAGTAGTACTTAGGGTAGTGGTAGTAGGAGTAGCAGTAGTTGTAGTAGTAGCAGAAGTAGCAGTAGTAGCAGTATTAGGTAGTAGTAGTAGGAGTAGTAGGAGTAGTAGTAGTATTAGTTGCAGTAATAGTAGTAGTTGTTGGAGTAGTAGTGCTGCTAGTAGTAGTATTGTAGCAGTAGTGTAGTAGTAGTAGCAATAGTAGTAGTAATAGTAGTAGCAGTAGCAGTAGTTGTAGTAGTGGTCTTAGTAGTACTAGTAGTAGGAGGAGGAGGAGTAGTAGTAGTATTAATAGTAGTAGCGGTAGTAGTAGTAGTACTAGTAGTAGTAGTAGTAGTAGTAGTAGTAGTAGTAGTAGTAGTAGTAGACATTGTCATAGTAGTAGAAGTAGTAGTTGTATATTAGTATTTGTAGTAGTAGTAGTAGTACTAGCAGTAGTAGTAGCAGTAGTTGTAGTAGTAGTAGTGAAAGTAATAATCGTAGTAGTAATAATAGCAATAGTAGTGGGAGTAGTAGAAGTGGTAGTACTAATAGTAGTAGTTGTAGTATGAGTATTAGGTCCGGTAGTAGTAGTCGTCGTAGTAGTAGTCGTCGTAGTAGTAGTTGTTGCAGTAGAAGAGTAGGAGTAGCAGTACTACTAGTAGTACTAGTACTAGTACTAGTAGTATGAGTAGTAGTAGTAGTTGGGATCTTCTCGACCTCCTTGTCGAACTGCTTCCGAACTACTGGTGGAGCTCTCTTTACTTGCTGTCTATCTCCAAGCAAGTCCCTGTTGAAAGGTTTGAGAAAACTTACATGGAATGTTGGGTGTACCTTCAGCCTGTCGGGTAGCTTCAACCGATAAGCAACCTGCCCGACTCTCTTCATCACCTCGAAGGGGCTGTCATATCTTGGTACCAACCCTCGATGTACGGTTTTACTGCTGATTTTCTTCCATATCTGTGGAGTGAGCTTCAGCAGCACCATATCTCCAACCTGGAACTCCAATGAACGCCTTTGTTCATCCGCATGCCTCTTCATGCGTTTTGCTGCCTTGCGCAAGCTGTCTCGAGCTTGTTCTATCAGCTCCTCCTTCTCCTTGGCGATGCGATATGCAGCAGGGCACTTTCCTTGGTCCGTCGATTGAGCCAACTCGAGAGGAGTGAGAGGCTGCTGTCCCATGACAAGCTCTGTAGGACTCATTCCTGTAGCCGACGACCCATGGATGTTATAACAAAATTGGGCTGTGTCCAACAGCTCCAACCAATTCTGCTGGCTAGCTGTCACATAATGCCTTAAGTATTCCTCCATCAAGGCATTGATGCGCTCCATTTGGCCATCCGTCTGCGGGTGATTAGCCGTAGAGAACTTCAACTCTGAACCCATCAAGTTGAAGAGTGTTGTCCAGAACCTGCCCGTGAATCGAGCATCTCGATCACTCACGATGTCTTTCGGGACACCGAAGTGCTTCACCACATTCTTGAATAACAGCCCAGCTGCAACCTCTGCTGGACATGCGTGTGGTGTTGGTATAAACACCGCATACTTCGAGAATCGATCGACGACAACCAGCACTGAGCTCATCCCATCTACTTTGGGAAAGGCCGAAACAAAGTCCATGGAAATGGACTGCCACGGCTTCTCCGAAGTAGGCAGGGGTTGCAGCAGCCCAGCCTGTTTCTTCCTCTCCGTCTTGTCAAGCTGGCACACAAGACAAGTCTTGACGTACATCTCGACGTCTTCCCCCATTTTTGGCCAATAATATGACCTGGACAAGAGTGCCATCATCCTTTGCCCTCCAGGATGTCCTGCCCATTGAGGATCGTGAGTCTCTCACAGCAGCTCACGCCTCAGCCCTCCCGCCTTTCGGATGTACAACCTGTTGCCTCTAGCATACAACAAGTTATCTTCAAGCCAATAATGCTTAATTACCCCTTCACGTACCTCTCCCCTGAGTTGGACGTATTCTAGGTCCGCGTCGGCTTGTTCTTTAACCCTCTCTAGCAGGGTTGACTGCACTGTGGACAGCGCAGTTACGTAGCATCGCACTTCCTTTCTACTCAGTGCATCCGCTACTTGGTTCTGTCGTCCAGGCTTGTGCTCCCACATGAAATCAAACTCAGCCAAGAACTCCTGCCACCGAGCTTGTTTGGGGGTCAATTTCTTTTGGGTTTTGAAGTAGGTGTTTGCAACATTATCCGTTACAACCCTGAACTTTGTTCCCAAGAGATAATGCCTCCAGGTGTCCAAGCAGTGCACCATTGCTATCATTTCCTTTTCATGTGTGGTGTAGCGTTGCTCCGCATCCTTAAGCTTGCGGCTTTCAAACGCCACTGGGTGTCCTTCCTGAACAAGGACTCCCCCAAGAGCACGATCTGAGGCATCCGTATGTACCTCGAATGGAAGCTTGAAGTCAGGAAATCGTAGCACCGGTTCTTTTGACACTGCTGCCTTCAGCTGGTCAAACGTCGCTTGGCATGAGTCCGTCCATGCCCATTTTCGATCCTTCCTCAGCAAGTCAGTCAGGGGATTCACTTTCCTTGAATAACCCTGAATGAATCTTCTATAGTAGTTAGCCAAACCGAGGAAAGAACGAAGATCCGATACCTTTGTTGGGGCCGCCCAATCGATGATTGCCCGAATCTTCCTCTCATCCATTTGTATCTATCCCTTGCTCACCCTGTGCCCAAGGAACCTGATTTCCTTTCGACAGAACTCGCACTTCTCCTTCTTGACGAAGAGCTTGTATTCTCTAAGCCGAGAGAATAACTTTCTGAGGTGGTCGACGTGGTCCGCCAATGTCTCCGAGTAGATGACAATGTCATCCAAGTACACCACAACAAATCGATCCAAGAACTCATACAATACTTCATTCATCAAGTTACAAAAGGTTGCTGGAGCATTTGTCAATCCAAAAGGCATGACTAGAAACTCAAATGAGCCATACCTCGTGACACATGTCATTTTTGACTCATCTCCCTCAGCAATCCGGACTTGCCAATACCCTGATCGCAAGTCCAACTTGGTGAAGTATGTTGCCTTGTCCAATCGATCAAACAAGTCACCTGCATTTGGCACTGGGTACTTGTTCTTGATGGTCACCTTGTTTAGTGCCCGATAGTCCACGCACATCCGAAGTGAACCATCTTGTCTCCGCTGAAACAACACCGGGGCACCATACGGGGCTTTCGACGGTTGGATCAATCCCGCCTCCAACAGTTCATTGAGCTGCTTCCTCAGCTCCAGAAGCTCCTCATTCGCCAATCGATAAGGGGCCTGAGCAGGAGGCTTCGCACCTGGCTCCAGCTCGATCTTGTGGTCAACTGCCCTCCAAGGGGGAAGTTCATTGGGCAGTTTTCGTGGCATCACGTCCGCGTAATCCACCAGGATAGTTGCAACAACATCAGGTACCTCCACGACCTGATCCGGTTGTATCTCGATCAGTGCTGCAACATATGTGGTCTCGCCCCTCTTGACACCAACTTTCAGCTGTTGGGGAGACTGCATACCCGCTGCTGCAGTTTTCCCTCCATACGCTGCATGTATAAAGCATGGTGATTCCTCCGCAGAAATCAGCATACCTGATAGGTGAGGCGCCAAGCTAGCCTTAGTTTTGACAAAGAAGTCTATCCCAAGGATAAACTCAAACTCATCGAGCGCCGAGACTGTCACACTGATCTCTCCCTCCCAAGCTCCAACTTTGAGGGTTGCGCTGGCCATTCCATGAATCGGAGTTGGCCCAAAGTTTACCG
>RXID01001861.1:2500-20000 GCA_005019695.1 Trichopus zeylanicus subsp. travancoricus | reverse complement strand
CTAGTAATAGTAGATGTAGTAGTACTCGTAGTTGTAGTAGGACGGGGAGTAGTAGTTGTTATTGTTGTTATAGTAGTAGTAGTAGTTAGAGTATTAGCATTATTATTTGGTGTAGTAGCGGCAATATTGTTAGTAGTAGTAATTTTACTTGTCGGAGTAGTAGTTGTACTAGTAAAAGAAGTTGTAGTAGTAATGTAGTAGCAGCAGCAGTAGTAGTAGGAGTAAGTGCATGAGGGGTAGTAGTAGTAGTGGTCATGAGTAAAAGGAGGAGGAGAGGAGGAGTAGTAGTAGTAGTAGCAATAGTAGCGGTAGTAGTAGTAGTAGTGGTCATAGTAGTAAGAGTAGTAGTAGTAGTAGAAGTTGTTGTTGTTGTTGTTGTTCTTGTTGTTGTTGTTGTAGTAGTAGAAGTAGTTATAGTAGTATTAGTAGAAGTAGTTGTTATTGTAACAGTAGTAAGTAGGACTAGCAATAGTAGTAGTAGTAGTAGTAGTGTTAGTAGTAGTAGTAGTAGTAGTAGTACTAGTAGTACTAGTAGTATTCATAGTAGTAATAGTAGTAGTAGCAGTAGAAGTTACAGCAGTAGTAATTGTAGTAGGAGTAGTAGTAGTCTTTCGAAGAGTAGAAGTAGTAGTAGTGAGATTACTAGTAGTTGTAGAAGTAGTAGTACTCGTAGTAGTAGTAGGAGGGGGAGTCCTAGTAACTGTTGTTGTAGAGTAGTAGTGAGAGTTGGAGTATTAGTATTATTGTTTGTTGTTGTAGTAGTAGTAGTATTGTTACTAGTAGTAATTTTAGTTGTCGGAGTAGTAGTTGTACTAGTAGAAGAAGTTGTAGTAGTAATGTAGTAGCAGCAGCAGTAGTAGTAGAAGTAGGCGTATGAGGGGTAGTATTAGTAGTGGTCATAGTAGTAAGAGGAGTAGTAGTAGTAGTAGCAGCAGCAATAGTAGCGGTAGTAGTAGTAGTGGTCATAGTAGTAAGAGGAGTAGTAGTAGTAGTAGTAGTAGTAGTAGTAGTCATAGAAGTTGTTGTAGTAGTATTAGTAGTAGTTGTTGCTGTAGTAGCAGTAGTAGGAGTAGCAATAGTAGTAGCAGTAGCAGTGGCAGGAGTAGTAGTAGTAGGAGGAGGAGGAGGAGGAGGAGAGTAGTAGTAGTAGTAGTAGTCATAGAAGTAGTTGTAGTAGTATTAATAGAAGTAGTTGTTATTGTTGTAGCAATAGTAGGAGTAGCAGTAGCAGTAGTAGTAGTAGTAGTAGTAGTAGTAGTAGTAGTAGTAGTAGTGTAGTGTTAGTAGTAGTAGTACTACTACTACTAGTAGCAGTATTAGTAGTAGTTGTTGTTGTAGTAGCAGTAGTGGGAGTAGCTGTAGTAGTAGTTGGAGCAGGGGCAGGAGTAGTAGTCTTGGTAGTATTAATAGTAGTAGTTGTTGCATCCGTAGCAGCAGCAGCAGTAGTAGTATTATTAGGAGTAGGAGTTGGAGTAGGTGTAGTAGTTGGAGTATTGATAGTAGTAGTGGTAGTAGGAGTAGTCGTAGCAGTAGTAGGAGTGGGAGTGGGAGTAGTAGAAGTAGTATTATTAGTAGTAGTTGTAGCAATTGCAGCAGATGCAGTAGTAGTAGGAGCAGGTGGTGGAGTTGCAGTTGTAGGAGTAGGAGGTGGAGTAGTAGTTGTAGTAGTAGTAGGAGTACTAGTGGTAACAAAAGTAGTAGTAGTAGTAGTTGTTGTTGTTGTTGTAGTTGTAGTTGTTGCAGAAGTAGTAATAGTAGTAGAAGTAGTATTCGCATTAGTAGTAGCAGTTGTAGTAGTAATTGTAGTGGTAGTAGAAAGAATAGAAGTTATAGGAGTAGTACTAGTAATAGCAGTAGCAGTACTAGTACTAGTAGTAGGAGGAGTATTAGTAGTAGTTGTTGTTGCAGTAGTAGGACTAGTAGTATTAGTAGGGGTAGTAGCAACAGTGGTAGTAGTTGGAGTAGTAGGAGTAGTAGTAAAAGTAGTAGGAGCTTTTGGAGTGGCAGTAGTAGTAATAGTAGTAGTAATTGTAGTAGTAGTTGTAGTAGTAGTAGTAGTAGTTGTTGTTGTTGTTGTAGTTGTGGTAGGAGGGACCACAGCAACTGTAACAGTAGTAATTGTAGTAGTAGTAATTGTAGTTGTAATAGTAGTTGAAGTAGTACCATTAATAGTAGTAGTAGTAGTACTAGTAGTTGTAGCAGCCGTAGCGATAGAAGTACTAGTTGTAGTCGGAGTAGGTGTAGTAGTAGGAGTAGTAGTAGGAGTCGTAGTAGCAGTAGTAGTAGTAGTAGTAGTGGTAGTAGTAGTTGTTGTTGTAGTAGTAGCAATAGTATGAGTTCGAGGAGTGGTAGTAATAGTAGCAGTGGTAGTTGTATAAGTAGTAGTAGTAGTAGTAGTAACAGTAGGAGTAGTAGTTGTACTTGCAAAAGTAGTAGTAGAAGTAATAGGAGTCGTATTAGTAGTAGTTGTGGTGGTAGTAGGAGCAGTAGTCGTAGTAACAGTGGTAGTTGTAGAAGTGGTAGTAGTAGTAGCAGCTTCAGTAGTAATAGTAGTAACAGCAATAGTAGTAGTTGTACTAGCAAGAGTAGTAGTAGAAGTAATAGGAGTAGTAGTAGTAGTACTAGTAGCAACAGTAGAAGTAGTAGCAGCTGCAATACTAGTAGTAATACTAGTAATAGCAATAGTAGTAGAAGCAGTAGTATTAGTTGTAGTAGTTGTTGTAGTAGTTGTGATAGTACAAGTGGTAGTAGTAGAAGTAGGAGTAGGAGTTCGAGTAGTAGTTATAGCAGCAGTAGCAGTAGTAGTAGAATTAGTAGCAGGGGTAGTAGGAATAGTAATAGTAGTTGTAGTTACTGTAGTAGTTATTGTTGTTGTACTAGTAGTAGTAGAAGTAGTAGCAGTAAAAGCAGTTGCACTATAAGTAGTAGTAGTAGTATCAGGTGTAGTAGTGGTAGTGGCAATAGTACTAGTAAAAGTATTAGTAGGAGTAGTAATGGTAATAGTAATAGTTGTTGTAGCAGTTGTAGTAGTAGTAGCAGTAGTATGAGTAGTAGTAGTAGCCATCGGAGTAGTTGTCGCAGTATTTTTCCTAGTAGTATTAGTAGTGATAGTTGTTGTAGTAGTAGTAGGAGCAGAAGTAGTATTAGAAGTAGTTATAGCAATAATTGTAGTAGAAGTAATAATAGAAGTATTAGTAGTAGTAGTAGTAGCAATAGTTGTAGTAGTAATAGTAGTTGTAATAATAGTCGCAGTAGTAATTGTAGTAGTAGTCATAGTAGTAGTTGTAGTATGAGCATTCGGAGCAGCGGCAATAGCAGCAGTAGCAGTAGTGGTACGAGTAGCAGTAGTACTAGTAATAGTAGTGCAAGTAGCAGTAGTATTAGTAGTAGTAGTAGTTATTATTGTTGTCGTTGCAATAGTAGTAGCAGTTGTACAAGTAGTCATGGTAGTCGTAGTTGTTGTTGTTATAGTAGTTGTTGTTATTGCTGTTGTTGTTGCAGTAGTTGTAGCAGTCATAGTAGTAGTAGTAGCAAAAGTGGTATTAGTATTATTATTATTATTATTATTATTATTATTATTAGTAGTAGTAGTAGTAGTAGTAGTATTAGTAATAGTAGTAGTAATAGAAGAAGAAGAAGTCGTAGTAGTCGTAGTAGTAATAGCAGTAGCAGTAGTAGTAGTAGTAGTAGGGTAACAGTAGTCGTAGTAGAAGTAAAAGCGGCAGTAGCAATAGCAGCAGTAGTAGTAGTAAGAGTAGTAGTGGTAGTAGTAGTAGTAGTAGTAGTCATAGTAATAGTAACAATAACTGTAGCAGCTATAATAGTAGTAATAGTACGAGTAGTAATAGTAGTAGTTGTACTAATAGTAATAGTAGCCGTACTAGTAATAATATTAGTAGCAGTGCTAGTAGTGGTAGTTGTTGTTGTTGTTGTTGTTGTTGCAGTAGTCGTAGTACTAGTAGTTGTAGTAGTAGTAGTAGTCGTAGTAGTGGTGGCCGTTGTTGTTGTAACAGCAACAGGAGCAGTAGTCGTAGTACTAGTAGTAGTTGTTATTGTTGTTGTTATTGTTATTGCAGTAGTAGTTGTCATAGTAGAAGTAGTAGTAGTAGTAGTCATATTAGTTGTAGTAACAGTAGAAGTAGTAGTAGTAGTAGTAGTAATAGTAGTCGTTGAAGGAGTAGCAGCAGTAGTTGTAGTAGTTGTGTTTGTTGTTATAGTAGTAGTGGTAGTAGTCGTTGTTGTAGTAGTAGTAGTAATAGTAGTAGTAGTAGTACTAGTAGTAGTAGTAGTAGTAGGAGCAGCAGGAATACTAGTAGTAGTTGTAGGTGTAATTGTAGTAGTGGTAGGAGTAGCAGTAGCAGTAGTAGCTGCAGCAGCAGTAGTAGTAGTAGTAGTAGTCGTAGTATTAGTAGTAATCGTAGTAGTAGTAGTAGTAGTAGTATTAGTAGTAGTAATAGTAGTAGGAGTAGTAGTAGTGTTTGTAGTAGTAATAGTAGTTGGAATTGTAGTTCTGCTACTATTGCTGCTATACCAACTGCAATAACTACTACTTCTACTTCTATTGTTACAACGACTGCTGCTCCTACTACTACTAATACTGCTATTTCTACTACTTCTGCTGCAACCACTACTGGTACTTCTGTTACTACTACTACTATTACTGTTCTTAGTACTACTATTATTATTACTACTATTATCACTAGCACTAGTGGTAGTACAACCACTACAACTATTACTATCATTACTATTATTACAGCTACTACTAGTCCTACAATAAATTGTTGTTGCTACTATAGCTACGACCACTGCTACAAATACAGCTACTACTGCTGCTACTGCTTCTACCGGTACTACTACTACTACTACTTCTATTGCTATTACTGCAACTACTACTACTACGACAATTACAACGACAACTATAACTACTAGTACTACTACTACTACTACTATGACTACTACTACTACCACTTTGACTATAACTATTAATGCGACAGCTGCTTCTACAACTGCTACTACTACTACAACTATTACTAATAGTAGCACTACTGCTGCTACTATTGCTACTACTACTACTATGCCAACTACTACAACTACTGCTACTACTTCTGCAACCATTTCCACTGATACAACTACTACTATTACTACTAGTGCTACTGCTACTGCTACTACTATTACAGCTTATCCTACTACTACTATTTCTACTACTATTACTACTACTATTGCTAATACTAGGCTGATACTCCTGCTACTACTTCTTCTCCTACTACTACTACTACCACTATGACTACTACAACTACTACAACTATTACTACTTCTTCTACTAATGCTATTGCTGCTGCTACTACTTTTACCACAACTATTGCTACTATAACTACTACTGCTACTGCTACTACGAACACTACTATTACTACAGCAACTACTGCTACTACTACTCTAACAACAACTACTACTAATTCTCCTACTACTACTATAATAACTAGTACTACTACTACCACCATTGCAACTATTACCAAAACTACTATTGAGATTGCTACTACTGCTACTACTACTGGTACTTCTACTACTGCCACTACTTCTGCTACTACCACTACTACAAATACTACTTCTATTGCTGCTACTACTTGTACTGCTACTACTGCTGCTGCTGCTGCTATTAATACTACTGTTACTTCTACTACTGCTACTCCCACTACTAATACTATTACTTCTACTACTACTATGGCTACTACGGCTACTACTACAACAACTACAACTACTGCTACTACTGTTACTACAACAACTACTGCTACTACTAATATCCAAAGCAGCTTTTGTGTGATCTTCTAACTCATAGAAGAAAGAATCTTTGGGGTCCTCAATAAGTTTTTCACTAGTTTTTTGGTCTTCCACACAATCCTCAACTCCTTTTTTGACTTGATAATTCAATACTAGAGGGAAGCTAGTAAGATGTAGAATTAACATTTTATGGTTATCTCCATTAATTTCAATTCTGGAAGCCATTGGATAATAGATATGTGTTACTTGATTTTGATATCCTTTTGAGAACTTCATATTGAATAGTTTAAGCATCTTCAGCCACAAGCGGATTTTTGGCTTGCCTTCACATGTCCTTTGGATTTGAATTTGCTCCCACTAGACAAGGCATAACCATCAATATTGTATTCAACAATTTTCACCTTCTTCTCTTCAAGAATCTCCATAAGCTTAAAAAATTTCTCAATTTTATCCATCCAAATAAATAAATCCTCATAACCATAAAATTATGGAATATTCACCTCACCAAGATTTTGGTTTTCCTGAGTAGCTTCATATGTTAATCTCCCAGACATCGGATCGTGAACCTCTTGAATGATCAATTGATGATCTTTGTTCTTAGTTTAAATCTATTTCAAAACTTCATACTTCTTAGTAATAGAAGCAAGAAAACTTTGTTTGATCAAATCTCGAATTTGATAATCTCCTAGATCACTGTCCATGGAGTTAGCGTCACCAACTACAATCAAAGAGTTGAGCTCAAGAACAACATCGCTCTAATACCACTTGATACAATGAGGGAGGAGGCCCGAGGGGTAGGAAGAAGATCACCATCTTCTCACCAAGATAGATCCTTAAATCCATAAGAAAGATGGAAGAGAATAAACACAAAATAAGAAAATATTATTGATAGAAAAGCTTTCTTCTCTATTACAACCTTGGGCTATATATATAGCCCTCTAATAAACTTAGAGTCCTACTTGGTATCGACTAAAAATAGAACTTAGACTCATTAAGAATTTCACTTAACACATCTTAAATAAAAAAATCTAAATCCTATTTCTTATTGGGTTAGGACTATTATTGACTCGAACTGATAAATAAACCCTAATTTTGATCAATATGAAATCCAAATTATCCAAAATATTAAATAAGAAAATTATAGGAATCGATCTTAGCTTTTCAATGGATGATTATTTTCTAGATTTGGATAAATATCTTAGGAGATATAGCTTTCAGACTATAGCTATATAAATTCTGACAGATCCTAATTGAAGTTGGAATTCAACTTGGATTACATCTCTAATTTTACTGTAAAAAAGATTTAGTTGTCCTATATCATTGGCTCATCAACCTAACCCTCCATTTATATGTAAAATAATATGTGACTATCCTTTAGTAGTTTTCTCTTGAATAATGTGTTCCCTTTTACAATAATGCATCTAAACTAATGAACATCTTAAATGGTAATCAATGTATGTGTAATAAAAAAATTATATTATTGCTTTAATGGAGCTGATTTCTTATCGATCCTCTCAAGGGTTTAGGTGCAGCCCAGAGAGTTGATGAAGCATTTCAAATGCTGGAATCTTTTGAATGAGATGCCTATGTGGAAATCGTAAAATTGTCACCAACAGTTGTATATGCAATTCTAAATGATCTACTCGATACTGTTGAAGGTTTTTGTGGTTGATGTACTGTATGACTTTTTAACATCGCTATATGCTGCCCAAACTGCTTGGTCATTTTGACATACACCCAAGGAACATGTAGTTAAGTGTTGGTTGAAGTGCATATACCAAAGAGCCTAGCATTTTCCATGCTGATAATATTTAGATAAAAATGCAATAGGCTAATAGTCAATTTTATTTTTTTTTCAAGAACTATAATTTGTTATAATGCATTGAAAATGAAATTCATTTTGATGTTTTTTGGGAGCTACGAGGGAAAAAATGTAAAAGTTATCCTAAACATGGGTCACACACAAAAAATAAATAAATGACACTTAATGTCAATAAACAATTTAGATGCCATTCAGCTAGAAAAAAAGCTAGCTTCTTTGATGCAATTGAGGTTTTGCTCCATATCAACAATCATATAGCTGAGAAAATGAAATTACAACTTCCAATAAATCAAGGAGCTGCTAATGAGAATATTTCGTATAATCTATAGAATAAAGCTAGCGTTCTAGTTGTGAGGCCAGTTCAAAATTTTAATTTTTCTCTCTAGTGCTATGAGTACCTATAATATGTTAGTTTGATGACTTGTTTTGATGAAGACTTTTGGAATTAGATATCTTTGACCAATTCAACCTTGGTTGGAGCTATTAATATCAAGGTAGTCCATAGGGTGGTAAATTTGCTATTAGATTTAATGTGGTCTGCAATCTTGGAAATAACCATCTAGGCAACAAACTGGTCAGATTAATATGGAAAATATATGATATGATAATCTTGTTCTCAACCGTTTGCTAACTTAGTTTATCACATCTGAATAGAATTACATAACATCACTATAAGCATCATATTTTATTACAGGCATTCAGTATTGGAATATAAATTATAATAAGCATATCATCGAACATGTTCGCAATTTAGTGTGCGAGAACATAAATGGCAGAAGATTGCTATTTAAACTAGTCCAAAACTTTGTGCTTTTTGTGTATACCCTCATATTGGTGCAATTACTTAGTTTTTTCTTTTTCAACTTCCTTTATTGTCTTTTTCACCTAGAGCACTAATGCTGATTAATTTGTCTAGGTAGTGCTTGTGCTGTTGGACTTTTTTTTATCTAGGCACTGCTTAGTTTTGTTGGAAGCTGGACAATCTAGATTTAGATGATCTTATCACAATGGTGTGGGATTGAGTTATTGGGTTTCTTTGATAGATGTTTTGTTGGTTTTTAGAGCACAATTATGTATTTTATATTCCATATTTGATATAGTTTCTTGTTATATTGTCAGGTGTGATAAATTAGTCTCACATCGAATATTGGATAAATAATGTCCAATATATATAGTGAAAAAGACCCATATCCCATGAGCTTACGCTTTTGGGATGGTTTGGTGTCCGACCCACTATATTATTTCCGTTTGACACTCTTTCGACTCCCCCAACAAATGGTATCAGAACATCAGGTTCTAAACTGTGCAAACTCTTAAGACCGAAATTACCGTGATGGTGTGATTGAATTGAGTCGCATGTTAGTTTCTCTTAAAAAATCAAAAAAATAAGAGAAAAACCCGTTGGTATGGGTCACACGGTGGAACTGGTCGAGTAAAAGAGTTCTTGATTAAGAGTGTTAAAATCAATGTGGTCAAATCACACCTGAAGGGGGAGATTGTTATAATGTCAGGTGTGATAAATTAGTCCCACATTGAATATTGGATAAATAGGGTCCAATATATATAGTGAAAAGACCCATATCCCATGAGTTTAAGCTTTTGGAATGGTTTGGTGTCCGGCTCACTATATTATTCTGTTTTGACACTCTTTCGGCTCCCCCAATAAATGGTATCAGAGCTTCAAGTTCGAAGCTGTGCAAACTCTTAAAATCGAAATTACTGTGATAGTGTGACTGAATTGAGTCGCATGTTAGTTTCTCTTAAAAAATCAAAAGAATGAGACAAAAACCCGTTGGTATGCGTCACACGATAGAACTGGTCAAGCAAGAGAGTTCTTGATTAAGATTGTTAAAATTGATGTGGTCAAATCACACCTGAAGGGGAAGATTTTTATAATGTCAGGTGTGATAAATTAGTCCCATATCGGATATTGGATAGATAAGATCCAATATATATAGTTAAAAAAGCTCATATCTCATGAGCTTAAGCTTTAAGGATGGTTTGGTGTCTGTCTTACTATATTATTCTGGTTTGATACTCTTTCAGCTCCCCCAACAGTTTCTAACATTTTTATACCTTTTAGTTTTGTGGGTTGATTTTTTCTTTGAGCAAGAGATTTGTAAGCTGTAAATGAAATAATCAATATATTTTTCTTAGCAACTACCTAGAAAATGATATATGATTTTAGTAATATTGTTGTTGTTATTATTATTATTTTCAATTAAATATATCATTGCATCCTAATCATCTAGATTTTGATTGTGCTTTCTATTACTTGAGTTTTTTTTTTTATGTTTTGATATTATTATCAGCTATCAGTTAAATTTGTATTTGTGTTATTGGTTTTTTATATATACGTACTCAAAATCATGCCACATCGCATATTTTTATTCCAAGTTAAAAAAATTGCATATTTCTACTTGGGTTTAGGGTACTTTGCGAAAACCTATTTGTGTTTGGAAGTTCTATCACATATTAGAATATTTGTGAAATATTTCATTTGACATTAGTTGTGAGTGCGTGAATTGACTAAAATGCTCTTAGACATGATTTGTTATGTTTTAATGGATTTTTAAGGGCTACTCAAGTGTTATTTATACAATTAATATCCTTCAAGCCCTAACAATCAGATTCATAGCCATTTGGGAAATTTATGCTAGCTTTTTGAGGCTATAAATTGGCATATACTATCATTTGATGGCCCAGGAGCTTCAAGGTCCATCTATGGTAGTTCAATAGATCTAGGTCGCACAAGGAGTGGCATTGGAGTAGAGTACTTAGATCTAGGTTAGTTTTTTTAATTAAATAGCTTGGATGGCTTTAGATTTTGAGTTCTCCATCTTTATGGTACTGGAAATTGGGTGGAAATGGCTTCATATTTTGGTTCCCTTTGCTGAGTTTTTATTTGGAAGAACCCTAATTTCTCCATCCAAAGGTTGAAGATGAATAGTGAAAGTAGGTATATGTAATTATGAAAAAGTTGTAAATAAATTTTTGTAATTTTTATTTTTCAAGAAAAATGATGGCAGCTCGATTTTTTTAGGAAAAAATGGAGTGTCCTGCTACATAGGGTGAAGGAAATAAGGGCGAGGTTTTGAGTTTAATTTTTCTAGGGTGAGGGGTATTTCAGTCCTTTGGTACCTTGAGTTAAAATTTAACTCACAATAAACTCACCTGGGGAACGACATGTAAGTTTTTGCACTCATGGTGCATACACAAGTAGGAATATATAATTTATTCTTTAATTTGGAGTATGAATACACAATTTGGCAAGATTTTAAGTAGGTATATGAAAAAATATCCTTGTGTATTCTAAGTAGAATATCAACTGCATTTAGTTATTTTGGTGTTTTTTAATTTATTTAAAGTTGCTTCCAGCTCTATGCTCATGCTAGTTATCCACAACCCAAGTTTTGGTCAATCTAAATTGTATACTTATTAGCAGATTGAATCAGACTTTTTACATGAGGGGGTAGTTTTGCACTACCATCAACTTAATTAGCAAAAAAGGTTCTGTTTGCTATGGGAATATTTCTACGAGGCTTGTTCTAGTCATAAAATCTTTTTTGTGCTTCTACTTTTATTTAGTGACCTACTTATGCATGTACCCAAAAGTTTTTTTCCTACTATTTTTTTGCTCAACTGCAGCATTCTCAAATTCAACAATTTTTTTTTGGCAGCATAAGCATGTTCTTGCTTTCAACTACTAAATTTATTTATCTTTTGGCCACCTGTCTTTATTTGATTATTTATCTTTCAGATTGATAAAGAGCTGAACAAAGAAGTTGCAATCAAAACTATCGATTTAGAGGAAGCACGATTACTTTTCACATGATTCATTTAACTAATGAAGCTCCTCCATTAGCAATTACTTTATGTGATTTTTATTTTCCCTACCTTAACATGCTAAGATACTGGTTTGAAAAAAAAATTATTATTAATAAATGCAATTATGATTGTTTATACTCATGCTTGTTAATTTTTAGAATAATGTGAAATACTGGATTTGTGTTATAATATTTAATAATTTGATCTGCTCCATTCATGCAATTACTAGATTTCTTCTTGTGAGGATGTACTCTTTTTCTTCCTTCAATATCTTATTCCTTTGGGAGCTATCCATTCTTCAAGTATTGAAAATAATTACATGAGTCAAGGTTAAATGGTTGTCTCAAAGCACTGTGACATTCTTGTTTGACACACTTTCACAAGCTTGATCTCCCATGATGTCCAGCACCATGCTTACTGTATAGAAGTCTCAACTGCACGCTTCAGGAGTTTTTCACTGCTTTTTTAGTTTACACCACCCACACCAGTGGCTAATGATAAACTATCCACCACACACACACAAACACACCTCCCAATTTTTCCCCCATAGTCTAGTAAGTGGCCTGTAATTGAGTAGGCAGCTATATTCGGCATTAATGTAGTTGAACTATTTTTTGAGTAGCTATAGATCTGTGAAGAAGCAGTGGAGCACAGGGAGTAGGTGGTGTCAAATTTAGTTGTGGCCCATGGTCTTTGGTTTTGTCCCTAGCCTAGGAATTTGTGTTAACTTTCCTACCTTAGCTAGGAATTCAAATTGAGGAAGAATTAGGGTTTTCAGACAATGATGAGGGAAAACTTGAAAGCTATTTTTCAGTCTCTTATTTTTGTCAGATAATGGCATCTTTGGAATCCCGAATTAAAAAAAATCAATAATTCTATTTGTTATGCAAAAATAAACTTATAAAGCTATCAAAGCAATCAGACTACGGAAAATGTAAGAAAAAGAACATTACAATATATTCCCTTGGAAAAAGAGCCTAGAGTCTTTCCCATTTTAAATCGGAGAAAATTGTATAACATTCAAGGTTGTCATCATTTGTGACTAAAACTCTTATAGTTATTACTGATAGGAGATAAAATAAATGTAAATCTACCTTACCTATTCCATTCTTTTACCTACTCTTCAAAATTGAATACAAGTTTGGAATTAGGATGAAACATAATGAACAATTAGGGCTGTAAACAAGCTCAGATTCCACGGTGAAGTGGGCAGAGGCTTATTAAGACCTACTAATATTTATATTAAGTTCATTTAAGATCCAAACTATTAAATTTATACTAGGTCTATTGAGACCTACCAATATCTCAAATATTTATTTATACATAAAACCATATATTGCCATGTTGATCCTAGACAAACACGCACTAACCGTCATTTCTTAACTGCTCATATTTAATCCTGTTTGTCTACATGCATTACTTCTAATGATATTTTAATGTGATGCTAAAAAGAAAATTAGCATATGGACCTCTAATTATTGAGGTAATTAGATGTTGGGAAAACCCAATGTTGCTTAACATGATCCTAAATCTCAAATACTAATGGAGAACTACCTGACTCATTATTAGTTTACATGAAAATTTCATTAATTAAATCACTAACAATGTTAGTGAAGTCAATTATTTAAATTTAGAATCAAATCTAGGGATGTAATTGGGCCGAGTTTGGGCCCTGTCAAGTCTGAGCTCAAACCAAAAGCTTAATCTCTAAAGTTATAGGATATGAATTTTTTCATACTTAATTTGTCTAATTATATAATATAAGATTAATTCATTATATTTGACATTATAATAATAGAGATCTTATTATATTTAAATACTACCAATTTAGGATGAAATAATGTGATTATTTGATTTTAAATCTATTAAAAATTCAAAAACTGGAAATCAAAATAAAAACAACAAATCTAATGTAAAAGACAATTGTCTCCATTAATCAAATATAATCCCTTAAATTTATATTCCATTTGTCAAACCAATGATGAGATAATCCAATACTATAATCTACTATCATATCCTTTATGTCTAGCAAGGATTGCAATTATAGCTACCACATAGAGAAAAAAATTTACAATAAGGTGGGAGGGGCCCAAAAGTGTTATTGACATACATGTTGTTGTTGGATAGTGGTCCAAGACAATAAAGGTGATGTTGGTCAAAAACATAGTAGTGGAGACCAAAAAGAGGGAGGACAGGATGTCGTGAATATAATTGGTCAAAAAAACTCAATATGAAAGCGGTATTGGAATCAAATTAATTGTAAAAATCCTAAATTCAGTGTACACTAAATTATATTTTAACAACTTTCAATTAGTTTTTAAAATTTTGTTAAAAAAATTTATAACTCAATGTGTCATCTTATAAAGACATGTTGAATCTATTGGATAAATTTTTAATGAATTGGAGAGTCCAAGCCCTCGAGTCCATTAATATTTTTATTAACTAATATAATTAATTTAAAAAATAATACTAATATTTGTTAGTACTAATTATATGAATTTCAGAATAATTTCAAACACTTATTAAATAATTAACTAATATAACTAATAAATATGCCTAAATCATTGATTTTATTAAAATTTAGTTGTTCTAACTTTGCAGCGTCGAAGCCAATTGCCCAACGGTGTTACTATCCGCCCTCTCATCCTCCTTGCTCCCCACCGCCCCGGCAATTCCCCGGCTTTCGATCTGGCCGGTGATCATCCCCTCGATATCCGGATCCAGTGCAATGCTGAAGATCTCTGCAGTCGGAGTTCCTTGTTTATCTCGCAAGAGACGCAGCAGCCATGGTGCTGTCTCCTCCTGCTTGGCCATGCCGGCCCCTTTCGACGATCCATCCTCCATTCAAGATCCCATCCCTAAGGTCTGTGAAATCCTTGTCCTCTATCTCAAAATGTGATTTGGTGGTGAAATGGTCGTGGGGGATGGCGGCGTGGGTTTGAATCTTTTGAATAGTGATTTTGAGAAATGTGGGTCAAAGAATGATGCGGTGAAAGGTCCCCTTTTCGAATTATTCTATAGTTTTTCTGCTCATGGGCGATTTTGAATTTTCTTACATGACCGGCGGGGGTTTGTGTTTCTTGAACCTAGTTTTTATGCGTAAGGTTATGAAACCACTATCCTAGCTGTTCTTGAGAGTTTCTTGAATTATTCAGAAAGGATATGCTGCAATTTGATTCGGTTGTGAATTTCTTAAGATAGAGGAGAACATGAATGCTAATATGCTTAGAGGGTTTGGATACTTTCTCTTAACACATTGTGAGAAATGTGGATTAAAGGATATGATCTCCGTTTGAATGATTTGTCTAATATTGCTGTTCATGTGTGTTCTGAATTTTCCTTTTTGAACTGGCAAAGGTTTTTGTTCTTTTGTCAAATTTTCAATGATTTCTTCTACTTTCTTGAAACTAGACTTTCTCTATGAGGTTATGAAGTCTAATACCCTAGTTGTCCTTTAGAGTCATTGGAATTATTCAGAAAGTAGATCTAGCAATGTGATTTGGCAATGAATTTCTTGAGTTAGAGGGGAACATGAGTGCTAGTATGGCCAGTGGGTCTTAATCTTTTGTAACAGCAACCTATGAGAAATGTGGGTTAAAAATGATGCCATGAATGATCTCCTTCTGAATGTTTCATCAATTGTTCTATTCACATGTGATTCTGTATTTTACTTCATAGACTGGCTGCAGTTTTGTTCTTCAGGGAAATTGTAAGGGTTCTTTCCAGCTTGAAATTAGATTTGGTGCAGTTGGTTGGTTAACTCAATTACCCTCTCTGTTCTTGGAATTTGTGGCTTAATGATCAAGTATGGTTGCTGGAATCATTTCAAAGGAGATTATTCGACATGGGTTGCCAATGAAAGGGTACTGCAGCGTTAACATGGCTAAGAGGTTTTGGATCTTTTGTCATGACATGCAATGAGAAACATGGGTGAAAAATGATTCTGAATTTGGTTTTATTAACCAGAAGAAGTTTGTGTTCTTTACTGAAATTTTCGAGTTTTCCTTCTGATTTCTTGAAACTATATTAGTCACAGTTAGTTGGTGAACTCCATTCCCTATCCAGTCCTGAAACTTGCTGCTTAGCAACCAAGTATGGTTGCTGGATTCAAAGGAATGTGATGTTTGCATATATTCTGTACAACAATTATCAAAATATCTTATCCCTGTCAGAGAGGCGCATTCCATACTAAGATTTGGAGCCCATATAGGGAAACTCATATCAAGCAATGGCCTTGCTTATGCACAAGTTTAATATCCACTTAAATTAATTGAACTTTCACTATATCGCTGAGTTAATGCCTACCCATAGAAAATAGGGCATTTGAATGTAAAATGAGACCAAAAGAAAATATATGGGCTTCGTTTGATAAACAATGAGATTGTTATGAGTCACTTCAATGTCTCCATAAGCATCAAGAGAAGGGAGAAACTTAAAAACCCCTCAAGTGAGATCTCACATATAGTTGAAAAGGTAGGAAAGTGCTCAGTGAAACTCTAGACTTGATTTTAACTAGAGATTATTCAACACCGACCAAAAAACATTGTCTTGAGAAGCCTGAAGGTATCTTATTCACATGGCCATGGCTCCAGATTGGATGACATCCTGTTTCAATAAGGTAAGGGTCAAAAGGCTCTGATGTCAAGACCAGTTACTTGATTGGGCTAGATAGGTTGCATTTTGCAGGCAATAGTCCTGTTTCTCTAGCTAAAGTTGAAAATTATCTGCTTTGTAAATTAGAAGGTCATAATCAAGTCCTGGAGCTTGTAGGAAAGTTAACAAATTCTTGTATTTCGTTATGGTTCTAACTTCTAGTCTAACTTATGGCATGTTTCTGCCCTAGCTTCTTGCTAATCTAATATGCATTAGAATTGCCCATATTGAATCAAAACTAAGCAGAGATACACAAGATTCACTCAAGAACATAGCTAGAAAAAAAAAGATCACCACTTGTCTCCTCACCAATGCTAATGAGCAATGCAGACAGCCATTTATGAATCACGTAGCACCACACATACAACTTCCCTCTATGTGCCTGCAAAACTATATTAAAAAGCCAAACAAATCCCATATATTACAAAACAATAACAAAGAAAACTGCAAAAAAAAAAAACCCTAAATCCCCATACCTATTGTTTTTTCCTATATGCTCAATCACCTCATAATCCAGGTTCTCTGTGCCTCCATTACTGCTGCTCGCGATCCCCAGCTCCTCCACTGCCTCCGAGCTCGGAACCTAGTGGAGGGAGTACAAGTGGCATTCTTCAGGAAAGATGTCCTTGAATGCATCAAGAACAGATTTGGCTAATAGAGGAATGGAACAGTCCACATTCTCACCCTCTTCAACTATCAACAAAATGAACACTTAGTCATGGTTGGAAATAGGTTCCTCAATCTGTGATTTGCTCAAGAGAAGACTTTCCTTGCTTCCTTCAAACTCACCTCTAGGGATTTGATGTGGGCTAAGAGGAGACAAAATAATGCTCTTGCCATCCTTCGAGAAAGAATAAGTGTTCTTAAAACCATTGTGCACTGATTTTCTATCGAACGAGGGTCCTCAAAGAATGATATGGCTAGCACTCATAGGAAAGGAGAAGATAAGGAGAAGTAGAAGGAGAAGGAGAGGGAGGAGGAGAAGGAAGAGAAGAAGAAGAAGAAGAAGAAGAAGAAGAAGAATAATAATAATAAGGGGTAGGAGAAATAGAAATAAAAGCAGAACGGAAGGAGAAGGAGAAGAAGAATGAGAAGGAGATGGATAAGAAGAAGAAGAAAGAGGAGGAGGAGAAGAAGGATAGGGAGAAGGATAAGAAGAAGGAGAAGAAGAAAAAGAAGAAGGAGAAGAAGAAGGAGAAGAAGATGAAGAAGAAGAAGCAGAAGGAGGAGGAGGAGGAGAGAAAGGATAAGGTGATGGATAAGAAGAAGGAGAAAAAGAAGGAGAACAAAAAGAAAAAGAAGAAGAAAAAAGACAAGAAGAAGAAGAAGAAGAAGAAGAAGAAGAAGAAGAAGAAGAAGAATGAGAAGGAAAAGAAGTTGGAGAAGGACAAGGATGAAGAAGGCGAAGAAGGAGAAGATGAA
>RXID01001843.1:0-16536 GCA_005019695.1 Trichopus zeylanicus subsp. travancoricus | reverse complement strand
TAGTAGTAGTAGTAGTAGTAGTAGTAGTAGTAGTAGTAGTATTAGTACCAGTAGTAGTAGTAGCGATAGTAGTATTAGTTGGAGGAGTAGTAGTAGTAGTAGTAGTGGTAATAGTAGAAGGAGAAGTAGTAGTAGTAGCAACAACAGTGTGGCAGCAGCAGCATTAGTAGTAATAATAGTTGCCATTGTAGTCATAGCAGTAGCAGCTGCAGCAGAAGTAGCAACCACTGTTGTAGTAGTAGTTGTGTTGAAGCATTTATAGTAGAAGTAGCAGTAGTTGTTGGTGTAATAATAGTAGTAGAGTAGTGGTAGTAGTAGTAGTAGCAGCAGCAGCAGTAGTAGTGATAGTAATAGTAGTAGTTGTTGTTGTAGTTGCAATAGAAGCAGTAGTAGCGACCGTAATAGTAGTAGCAGCAGCAGTAGTAGCAATAGTAGTAGCAAAAGTTATAGTAGTAGTAGTAGTATTAGTAGCAGTAGCGATAGTAGTAATAGTAGTAGCAGAAGTTATAGTATAAACCATAATAGTAGTAGAAGTCGCAGCAGAAGTAATCGTAGTAGTATAAGTTACTGTAGAAGTAATAGAAGTAGTAGTAGAAGCAGCAGCAGTTGTAATAGTGGCAGCAGTAGTACTATTAGTACTAGTAGCAGCAGTAGTAGTAGAAGCAGCATAGGATTAGGAGGAGTAGGAGTAGTAGTAGTAGTAGCACTGGCAATAATTATAGTACCAGTAGCAGTAGTAGGAGCAGCAGTAGTAGTAGTAGCAGTAGTAGCAGAAGTAGCAGTAGCATCTGTAGGAGTAATAGCAATAACACCTGTAGTAGCAGTACTGGTGGTAGGAGTAGTAGAAGTAGCAGCAGAAGTAATAGTAGTGGTGGTTGTAGCTGTAGTAGTTGTTGTAGCAGTAGTTGTACTAGTTGTCGTAGTAGTAGCGGTAGTAGTACTAGTAAAGCAATAGTAATAGCAGTAGTGGCAGAAGTAGCAGTAGTAGTAGCAGTAGTAATAGCAATAGCGAAACTAGTAGTATTAGTAGGAGCAGCAGTAGCAGTAGTAGCAGTTATTATAGTAGTAGTAGTATTAGTAGTGGTAGTAGTACCCCTAGTAGCAGTAGGAGTAGCAGTAATAGCAGAAGTAGCAATAGTAGTAGCAATAGAAGTTGTAGTAGTAATAGTAATCGAAGCAGTACCAGTAGTAGTAGCAGAAGTAGTAGTAATAGTAGAAATAGAAATAGCAGTAGTAGGAGCAACTATAGTAGTAGTTGTAGCAGTAGTAGTAGCAGTAGTAGAAGCCACAGCTATAGTTGTAATAGCAGTAGTTGTGGTAGTTATAGTAGTAGCTGTCGTAGTAATAGTAGTAGTAGCAGTAATAGTAGCTATAGTTGTAGTTGTTGTTGTAGTAGTAGTAGTAGTAGCAACAGTTGTGCTAGTAGTTATAGCAACACTAGGGGTACTAATAGCAATAATTGTAGTAGTAGTTGTAGTGATGGTAGTAGTAGAAGAAGAAGATGTAGTTGTAGTAGTATTAGCAGTAGTAGTTGTTGCAATAATAGTGCTAGTAGTATTAGTAGTCATTTTAGTAGCAGTAGTACAAGTATTTGTATCAGGAATAGGAGAAGTTGTAGTAGTAGTAGTAGTAGTAGGAGTAGTAGTTGTAGTAGCAGTAGTACCAGTAGTACCAGTACCAGTAGCTGCAGAAGTAGCAGTAGTTGTAGTTGTTGCAATTGTGCCAGTAGTATATGTTGTAGTAATAGTAGCGATAACTGCTGTAGTAGCAGTGGTAGCAGGAGTAGTAGTTGTAGTAGTAGCAGTAGAAATAGTGCTAGCATTTGTTGCAGTAGTTGTAGCTATCATAGTAGTAGCATTAGTAGTTTTTGAAGTAGCAATAGCTGTAGTAAGCGCAGTTGTAGTAGTGATAATTGTAGTAGAAGTAGAAGTAGGAATAGAAGCAATAGTAGTAGCTATAACAGTAGTTATAGGAGTAGTAGTGCTAGCAATAGCAGTAGTAGGAGTGGCAGTAGTAGTAGTTGTAGCAGTAGTTGTAGTAGCAAAAGCAGTAGTAGTATTAGTATCAGCTGTAGCAGTAGTTGCAGTCATTGTAGTAGTACTAGTAGTAGAAGTAGCAACATCATGAGTCATTGTTGTTGTAGTAGTAGTACCAGTAGTAGTAGGTGAAGTAGTAGAAGAAGTAGTACTAGTAGTATTCGTAGGAGATGAAGTCGTAGTACCAATTGTAACAGTAGTAGTATTAGTTTTGATAGTAGTAGTAGTAGTTGTAGTTGTAGTAGAAATGGCAGTAGTTGTTATAGTAGTTATAGAAGTAGCAGTAGTAGCATTAGTCGCAGCAATTGTTATAGTGGTCATAGTAGCATTAGTAGTAGTAGCATTGTTATAGTACTAGTAGCATTAGTAGTAGTGCCAGTAGTAGTAGTAGTGGTAGTAGGAGTTGAAGTAGTAGTAGTAGTTGTTGTTGTTGTACCAGTAGCAGCAGTAGTAGCAGGAGGAGGAGGAGTAGTAGTAGTAGTAGTAGTAATAGTAGCAGCAACAGTAGTTGTTGTAGAAGTTACGATAGCAATACTAGCAGCAGCAGCAGTAGTAGCAGCAGTAGCAGTAGCAGTAGTTGTAGTATCAGTTGTTTTTGTAGTAATAGGAGTAGCGGTAGTGGCCGTAATAGCAGTCATAGTATTGGTATCAAAAGTAGCTGTAGTAGGCATAGTAGCAGTAGTAGTAGGAGTAGAAGTAGTGGTGCTAGTATTAGAGGTTGTAGTTGTTGTAATAGTTGTAGTAGTAGTAGTACTAGTAGCACCAGAAGTAGTAGTAGCAGTAGTACTAGCAGGAGTAGTAGTCGGATTAGTAATTGTAGATTTAGAAGTATTAGTAGTTGCAGAAGAAGTAGCAATAGCAGTGGTAGTTTAAGTAGTAGTAGTAAGAGTAGTTGTAGTAGTAGTAGCAATTGCATTGTAAAAGCAGTGGTAGTAGCAAAAGCAGCAGCAATCGTTGCAGTAGTAGTAGTAATTGTAGTGATAGAAGTAGCAGTAGCAATAGTAGTAGTTATTGTAGTGGTAACTACGTTAGCAGCAGCAGTAGCAATAGTAGTAGTAGCAATAGTAGCAGTAGTAATAGTAGTAGTGGTAGCGACAATAGTAATAGTTGTAGTCATAGTAGCAGTAGTACTAGTAGTAGCAGTAGTGGTTGTAGTATTAACAGTAGTAGTAGTTGTAGCAATGGTAGCCGCAATAGCAGTAGTAGTTGTATAGTAGTAGCAGTAGTAGTAGTAGCCATAGTAGGAGTTTCTATAATAGTTGTAGTATTAGTAGCAGTAGTAGTGGAAGCAATATTAGTAGCAAGAGTAATGGTAGTAGGAGAAGTAGTAGTAGTATTAGTAGTAGTCATATTAGTCATAGTGTTACAAGCAGTAGTAGTACTAGCTACTGTATTAGTGGTGGTAGTAGTAGAAGTAGTAGCGGAAGTAGTAAAAGGAGAAGTTCGATTTCGAGTAGTAGCTGTAGTAGTTGTAGAAGTAGTATTAGCAATGGTGGTAATAGTTGTAGTAGAAGTAGTAGCAGTAGCAGTCACAGTAGCCATAGTTGTAGTAGCAGAAGTTGTAGCAGCAGTAGTAGAAATAGTAGCAGCAGTAGTAGTAGTTATATTTGTAGTAGTAGCGACAGTAGTAGTTGTAGTAGTAGGAGTAGTACTAGTAATAGTAGGAGTGGTACTAGTAATTGTAGCAGTTGTAGTGGTAGCAATAATGGCAACAACAATAGCAGCACTACTAGTAGAAGAAGTAGTAGTAGCTTCGGTAGTAGGAGTATTAGTAGTAGGTGCGGTGGTTGTAGTAGTAGCAGAAGTAGGAGTAGGAGTAGTAGTAGCAGGTGTTGTTGTAGTAGCAGTAGAAGAAGTAGTAGTATAAGTTGTAACAGTAGTCATAGTAGCAGTAGTAGTAGTATTAGTAGCAGCAGCAGTAGTAGCAGTAGTTGTAGTCGTAGTAGTAGTGGTAGTAGTGGCAACTACATTAGTTGTAGTTGTAGTAGAAGTAGTAGTAGTAGGAAAAGTAGTAGTAGTAGTAGTACTAATGGCTGTTGTTGTAATCGTAGTAGTAGTCATAGTAGTACCATTAGTAGCCACAGTGGTAGTTGTAGCTATTGTAGCAGTCGTAGCAGTCATAGTAGAAGTAGTAGTAGTAGTAGTTGTAATAATAGAAGTAGTAGTAATACTAGTTGTAGCAGTAGTAGTTGTTGCAACTGTAGTAGTAGTAGGAGCAGTAGTAGTAGTAGTAGCCGAAGTAGTAGCAGTTGTATCAATAGTAGGAGGAGTGGTAGTTGCAGCAGAAATAGTAGTAGTAGTAGTAGTATTTTTAGTAGCAATAGCTGTCGAAACAGTAGTAGGAACAGTAGTAGTACTAGCAATTGTAGTAGCGATTATTTTAGCAGCAGTAGTAGTAGTGGCAACAACAGCAACAGACACAGCATAGCTATAGTAATCGTAGTAATAGTAGCAATAGTAGCAGTTGTAGTAATAGTAGTAGTAGCAGTAGCAGTAGTCATTGTAGTAGTAATAGTTGTTGTAATAGTATTAGTAGTAATTGCGGAAGTACTAGTAATAGTAGTTGGAGTGATAGTCATAGCAGCAGTGGTAGCAAGAGTTGCAGTAGTAGCAGCAACAGTTGCAGGTAATACAGTAGCAGCAGTAGCAGTACTAGTAGTTATTGTTGTTGTTGTCATTGTAGCACTTGTACTATTAGAAGTAGAAGGAGGAGTAGGCAGTGATCAGAGTAGAAGTAGCAGCAGTAGTAGTAACAGGAGTAGTACTAGCATTAGTAGTTGTAGTAGTATTAGTAGTAGTGGTAGCCGTAGTAATAGAAGTACTAGTAGTAGTAGTAGTGGTAGAAGCAGTCATAGTAGTAGCAACTATTGCAGGAGTAGGAGTAGGAGTAGTAGTAGTAGCAACAGTAGATGTAGTAGAAGTTGTAGCTGAAGCAGTAGTGGAATCCGTAGTAGTAGTAGTAGGAGATGTAGTTGTAGTTGTTATTGTCGAAAAACTAGAAGTAGTAGTAGTAGTAGTAGTTATAGTAGAAGTACTAGTAGCAATAGTAGTTGTAAAAGTTGTTGTCATAGTGGTGGTAATAGTTGCAATAGCAGTCGAAGCATTAGTAGAACCAGTGGTAGTAATAATAGTAGTAGTAAAAGCAATATTTGCAGTTGTGACAGTAGTAGTAGAAGCAGCAATATCAGTAGCAGTAGCAATCGAAGGAGTAGTAGTGTAGTAGTAATAGTAGCAGTAGTATTAGTAGTAGTAGGAGAAATAGTAGTACTATTAGTAGCAACAACAACAACAACAACAATAGTAGTTGTAGTGGTAGTGGTAGTAGTAGTAGTATTGGTAGCCGCAGTAGTAGTTGTAGTAGTGGTAGTACTAGTAGCTGTAGTAGCAGTAGTAGTAATAGTAGTAGTAGCAAGAGTAGTAGCAGTAGCACTAGTCGTAGTAGTAGTAGTGGTAGTAGTAGTAGCACTAGTAATAATTACGGTAGTAGCAATACTAGTAGTAGTAGTAATAGTAGTAGGAGTTGTAGTAGTAGCAGTAGTAGGAGAAGTAGTAGGAGTAGTTATATTAGTAATTGTAGCAACAATAGCAGTTGCAGCAGCAATTTTAGTTGAAGTAGTATTGGTAGTAGTAGTGGAAGTAGTAGCAGTAATAGCGGCAAAAGTAGTAATAATAGTAGTAGTCGCAGTTGCAGAAGTAGTAGTAGTTGTTGTAGTAGTAGTCGTATTCGTAGTAGTAGGAGCAACAGCCGCAGTAGTAGTAGCAGTAGAAGTATTAGTAGTAATATAAGGAGTAGTAGTAGTAGTAGCAGACATAGCGATAGGAGTTGGAGTACGAGCAGCAGCCGTGGTAGTAGTTGTAGCAGCAGTAGTAGTAGTAATAGTAGTAATAGCAGTAGTTCTAGCAACTACTACTCTATTGCTGCTACTGCTGCTATTACTACTACTGCTACTGCTACTACTAATACTTCTACCACAACAACAACTACTACTATTACTACTACTGCTACTACTACTATTGCCACTACTACTACAGCTACTACTACCCCTACTGCTATTGCTACTACTATAGCTACAGTGGCTAATATGGCTACTACTGTTACCACTACTATTGTTTCTACTACTACTACTACCGCTGCTACTATTACTTTTACGAGTACTACTTCTACTACTACTACTTCTCCTACTACTACTAATTATTGTACTACTACTGCTCTTACTTCAACTTGCACTACTTCTACTACGATCACTACTTTTAGTACTACTACTACATGTATTACTACTTCTAGTACAACAATTACTACTATTATTAGAACTACTACTACTATGATTGAGACTACGGCTGGTACTACTACTGGTACTACTACTGTTCTTGCTACTACCACTATTATAACTGCTACTACTACTGCTACTGCTGCTGTTGCTATTACTGGTACGACTGCTACTGTTACTACTACTACTACGGCTACTACAGTTATTAATGCTATGACTGCTACTACAGCTACTATTACTACTACTATTACAACAACAACTACTTCTGCTATTACTAATACTGCTGCTACTGCTACTCTTGCAATAGCTGAAACAACAACAACTACTACTTCTATTGTTATAAATTCTACTCCAACTACTATTGTTACTATGACAACTATTACAACAACTACTACTACTACTACGACGACGATTACTGCTACTGTTGCTACTACTACTGTTGTAGCTTCTACGACTACTACTACACTACTATTCCTACTGCTGCTACTACTACTTCTCACACTATAGCTACTACTATTACTACAACTATTCTATTATTACTACTAATACTTCTGATATTACTATTACTACTACAACTACTTCTATTATTACTGCTACTACTATTACTGCTACTACTACCACTACAACTCCTACTCCAACTACTCCTGCCACTGCTCTGACAACTACAACTACTACAACTACAACTTCTTATACTACTACTACTACTACTACTACTACTACTGCCCCAACGACTTCTACTACTACAACTACTTTTACAACTAATACTACTATTACAGCTGCTACTCCTACACTTACTATTAATAGCACAACTACAGTTATTACTTCAACTGCTACTGCTCCTACTGCTGCTGCTACTGCTGCTACTACTACTACTACTACTACTACTACTACTACTGCTCCTCCTCCTACTACTATGACTACTACTACAATAACAACTACTACTACAACAACTGCTACTAGCATTACCACTACTCCCACAATTGTTACTATTTCCACTACTAATACTACTCCAACTGCTACTATTACTACTACTACAATTACTCGTATTACTACTTGTGCTACTACTACAACTACTACAATGACTACTACTACTACTCCTACTACTACTACTTCTTCTACATCTATTGCAGCTACTACTACTTCTACTCCTCCTGCTATTTCTACTACTCATAGTAATATTGCTACTACTACAACTCCTCCTACTACTACTATCTCTACTACTACCACTACAAATACTAGTACAACTACTATGACTCCTACTACTATTACAACTACCACTGCTACTACTACTACTCCTCCTACTATTAATACTACTACTACTACTCCTACACCAACCTCTAACTCCTACAACTACTCCTCCTCCTACTACTACTACTACTACTTGTGCTACTACTAATAATACTACCGTTGCGACAACTACTAGTGCTACTACTCCTATCACTACTACTACTACTACTACTAATACTACTACTACTATCACTACTACTAGTACTACTACTCCTACTACACATACTACTTCTACTTCCACTACGACTACTCCTACAACAACAACAACTACTACTACTACACTTAATACTCCTCCTACTTCACTTAATACTCCTCCTACTACTATTAGTATTACTGCACTACTACTACGTCTACTACAACTAGTACTATTACTACTCCTACAACTAGTACTATTACTGTTACTACTATCGCTACTAGTACTCCTACAAAACCTATTGCTGCTACTACTACTAATACTACTATTGTTACTACTACTAGTACAACTTCTGCTACTACAACTACAACAACTACTACTTCAATTGCTACTGCTACTACTTGCACTACTACTACCACTGTTACTGCCATTGCTATTATTATTACAGCAGTTGCTGCTTCTACTCCAGCTACTATTACTACTACTATTACTACTACTATTATTGCTACTACTACTACTACTACTACGAGTACAATAACTACAACTCCTACTATAACTATTACCACCACTACTACAACTACTCCTACACCAACCCCTAACTCCTACAAATACTCCTACTACTACTACTACTACAAGTACTACAATAACAACAACAACAACAACGACAACAACAACAACAACAACGACAACAACAACAACAACTACTACTACTACTTGTGCTACTACTAATAATACTATCGTTGCGACTACTGCTAGTGCTACTACTCCTATCACTACTACTACTACTACTACTACTACTACTACTACTACTACTACTACTACTACTACTACTACTACTACTACTATCACTACTACTAGTACTACTACTCCTACTACACATACTACTTCTACTTCCACGACGACTACTCCTACAACAACAACAACTACTACTACTACACTTAATACTCCTACTTCACTTAATACTCCTCCTACTAGTATTAGTATTACTGCACTACTACTACGTCTACTACAACTAGTACTATTACTACTCCTACAACTACTACTATTACTATTACTACTACCGCTACTAGTACTGCTACAAAACCTATTGCTGCTACTACTACTAACACTACTATTGTTACTACTACTAGTACAACTTCTGCTACTACAACTACAACAACTACTACTTCTATTGCTACTGCTACTACTTGCACCACTACTACCACTGTTACTGCCATTGCTACTATTATTGCAGCAGTTGCTGCTGCTACTCCAGCTACTATTACTACTACTATTACTACTACTACTACTACTACTACTACTATTACTACTACGAGTACAACAACTACAACTCCTACTACAACTATTACCACCACTACTACAACTACGACTGTTGCTACTAATTCTACTACTGCTATTACAGTTGCTTCTGCTACTACTACTACTACTCCTACTATAACTTCTACTACTATTACTGCTACTACTGCTACTACTTCTGCTTTTATTCCAACTAGTACTACAATGACTACTCCAACTAGTACTCTAACCACTACTCCAACTACTGCTGCTACTACTACACTAACTGCTACTACTCCTACTTCTACACCTTCTCCTCCTCCTCCTCCTCCACCTACTACTTCTACTACTACTACAACTACAACTACAACTGCTAACACTACTACTACTATGACTACTACTATTACTACTAATACTACTACTGCTACTATTACTACTACTATTGCTATTACTAGTACTACAACAACAACAACTACTACTATTACTACCACAGCTACTACTACTTTTGCTACAGCTACTACTACCGTAACTACTAACACAACAACTACAGCTGCAACTACAACCACAATGACTACTACTAGGAGTACAGCTACTGTTGCTACTACTCCTACAACTGCTACTACTACTGCTAGCACTACTACTACTACCAATAATACTTCTGCTGGTGCTGCTACTGCTATTGCTACTACTATTACTATTATTGCTATTGCTGCTACATCTACAACTACTACACCAGCTACTACAACCACTATTACTTTTGCTGTTGCTTAAACTACAACTACTACTTTTACTACTGCTACAAGTTTTGGTACTACAACTGCTGCTGCTACTCCTACTACTACTACTGCCATTTCTACAACTACTGCTACGAGTACTACCACTACTACTACTTCTATAACTGCTGCTACTGCTACTACTGCGCTATTGCTGCCACTACTACTGCTTCTAGCAATACTTCTACCGCCACTAATGCAGCTGTTGCTGCTTCTACCGCAACTACTACTACTACAACTGTTGTGGATACTACTGTGCTGCTGTTGCTGCTACTCCTACTGCTGCTGCTACTACTACAAGTACTGTTGCTGCGGCTGCTGCTGCTACAACAACTACTACTGCTGCTGCTACTGCTGCTACTACTACTACTACTACTACTCCTACTACTACTACTAAAACTAATCCTACTACTACTACTCCTACAACTACTACTACTAGTAGTACAACTACTACTCCAATAATTACTACTATTACTATGACTAATACAGCTCCAAGTGCTACAACTACTACAACTACAGCAAGTCGTATTACTACTAATTCTTCTACTTCTACTACTACTACTACTTCGACGACTATAGCTGCTACTAATACTGCTACTACTACTACTACTCCTCCTACTAAAACTACCACTACAACTGCTGTAACTAATATTGCTACTACTAGTCCTCCTATTACTACTACTCCTGCTACCTCTACTACTACCAATACTAATACGACTACAACTGCTACCTCCCCTCCTCCAACTACTACTAAAACTACCATTGCTACTACTGCTACGACTATTACTACTACTACTACTACTCATACACCAACCCCGACTACTACTACTACTCCTACACCAACCCCAACTCCTACTACTACTCTTACTACTATTACTTGCGTTACTACTACTACTACCGTTGCAACTACTACTACTACTAGTAATGTTGTTACTACTACTACTACTACTAACACCACTACTCCTATTACTGCTGCTACTACTATTACTACTACTGCTGCTACTATTACTGCTACTTTTACTACCATTGCTGCTACTACTACTACTACTACTACTACTACTATTACTACTACTATTGATGCAGTTACTACTACTGCAAATACTACAACCACTACAACAAGAACTACTACTACTCTTACTACCAAAATTACCACTACTACTACTACTCATACTGCTACTACTACTAGTACTACACCTACTACTGCTACTACACTTACTACTACTCCTACTACAACTCCTACTCCGACCCCTACTCCTAGTACTACTATTACTACTACGAATACTACTACTACAACTAGTACTAGTACGACTACTGCTGCTGCAACTACTACTACTACTACTACTACTACCACTACTACCACTAATACTACTACAATTACTACTACTGCTACTGCAACTGTTAATACCACTACTACTACTACCACTATTGCTAAGTAACTACTACAACAACTATTGCTACTACTTCCACTACTACTACTACTGCTATTGCTACTAGTACTCCTACCATTATTGTCACTACTACTACTATTACTACTACTACTACTACTACTACTACAACTTCTGCTACTACCACTACTACAACTCCAACTACAACTACAACTACTTCTACTGCTGCTGCTGCTGCTACAACAAAAACAAGTACTCCTACTACTACTATAACTGCTACTATGATAACTACTGCTACTACTGCTACTACCACTCCTACTAGTACTGTTGCTACACCTACTGCTTGTGCTACTACTATTACTTCTACTACTACTACAACAACAACTACTACTACTAAAACTACTACTACTACTACTACTACTACTACTACAACAACAACAACTACTACTACTACTGTTGTTGTTGTTGTTGTTGCTACTACTACTACTTCTTTTAATACTACTATTACTATTAGAACTACTACTGCTACAAAGCCAACTACTACTACTACTACTATTACTACACTTACTACAACTACTGATACTACTACTCCAGCTACTGTTACAACTACTTCTACAACTACTTCTACTACTAGTAGCATTACTACTATTACTACTACTGCTACTACTACTACTAGTAGTACTACTACTACTTCTACTACACTACTACTACTACTACAATTGCAGCTACTGCTGCTACTACAACTGCTGCTAATACTACAACTACTAATTACTAGTAGTACTACTCCTACAAAGAATATTACTACTCTTACCACTACGACCACTCCTAGTACTAGTGCTACTACTACTAGTATTACTACTACTACGTCTATCACTACTACTACAACTCCTACTACGACTATTAATACTACTACTATTACTACAACTAATACTACTATTGGTACTACTGCAGCTATAGTTACTGTTGCTACTACTACAGCTATTGTTACTGTTGCTACTACTACTACTACAACAACATCTACTACTACTACCGATACTACTAGCACTATGGCTACTACTACAACAACTTCGACTCCTAATGCTATTGCTACTACGCCTACTATGGCTGCTACTTCTCCAACTGCTACTACTAGCACCGCTGCTATTGCTGCTTCTTGTACTACTAGTACTTCTACTAGGACTGTTGTTGCTACTACTGCTACTACTAGTACTAATGCTACCACAGTGGCTGCTACTGGTGTTGCTGCTACTATTACTAATACGACCACTACTACTGCAAGTACTACAAGTACTGCTACGGCCACAACTACTACTAATACTACTACTACTACTACTACTATCGGTACTACTACAAATTCTGCTACCACTACTAATACTCATACGCCTTCAACTACTACTACTTCTTCAACCACCACTACTACTACTAGCATGATTGCTACAATTGATGTTGTTGCTGCTATAACTACTACTCCTATTACTTCTCATACTATGACTGATGCTGCTACTGTTGCAACTGATACTTCTACTACTACTACTACTACTACTACTACTACTTTTACTACAAATATTACTACGACTCCTTGTACTATTACTACTATATCAACAATAAGAAATATTTCTACTACTACTTGTAATACTACGACTATTGCAGCTACTTCGAGTACAACTGCTACTACTAGTACTAGTACTACTCCTGCTGCTGCTGTTGCTACTTATACTACAACTACTTTTAGGACTACTACTACAACTTCTGCTACTTCTGATACTACTACTACTACTACTATTAATACTTCTACCACTGCTACTACTATTACTAATGCTGCTGCTACTACTACAACTATTGTTTCTACTACTACAACTACCACAACTACTATTGTTGTTGTTTCTGCTAATACTACTACAACTCGCATTACTTCTACTACAACTACAGCTGCTACTGCTACTACTACTGCCACAACTTCCAATACAACCACTACTCCTCGCACAACTACTAGTAATAGTAGTAGTACTACTGCTGCTGCTACTACTGCTACAACTGCTACCACTACTACTAGTACAAGTAGTACCACAACAATAATAATTACTACAACTACAACAACAACTACTACTAATACTACTCCTATTGCGACTACAACTACTACAACTACTACTACTGCTACTTCTACTACTACTGCTACTATATCTACTACTACTACAGCAAATACTACTAGTACTCCCAATGCTACTACTACTACTCCTACTACTACCACTACTACTACTACTACTACTACTATTACTACGACTGCTTCTCCTAGTACTCCTTTTACAACTATTACTATTGCTACTATAACTACTACTACTCCTACTACTGCTACTATTACAACAACAACTACTACTACTTCTACTATAGCTACTAGCACCACTACTACTGCTACTCCTAAAACAACTACTAGTACTACAACTCCTACTACTGTTGCTGCTGCTGCTGTTGCTAATGCTACTATTGCTACAACTTGCACTACTAAAACAACAACAACAACAACTAGTACCACAACTATTACTACTGTGGCTATTGCTGCAGCAGCTTCTACTACCAATATTACTAGTTCCACTACCACTATTTTCGCTACAACAACAACAACAACTACTACTACTACTACTAATACTACTACTTCTGCTACTACTACTATGACCACTACTACTATAACTATTGATACTACAACTATTCGTGCTAGTACTACTACTATGGCCCATACTTGTACTACTACTACAACAACAACTGCTGCTGCTACTACTACCTCTACTACTACTACAACATCTACACTACTACTACTACTACTATTACCACACCACTACCAAAAGTACTACTATTAGTACTAATTATGCTCCTATAACAACTACTATTGCTACTACAAATACTTCTACTAATAATACAACTACTGCTACAACTACCCCTTCTACAACCACTACAACTCCTACTACAACTACAACAACAACAACTCTACTACTACTACTACTACTGCTACTACTATGACTACTACCACTACTACTGCTGCTACTGTTGCAACTATGACTATATCTACTACTACTACATCTGTTGCTACTGCTTCTACTACTACTACTCTTCTTAGTGTTGCTACTATATCTACAAGTACTACTACTACTACTATATAAGTACTACTACTATGACTACTTCCACTTTTACTACTCCAACTACTACTATTACAACAACTACTACTGCTGCTACTATTGCTCCTACTACTACAACTATGACTACTACTACTACTACTACTATTAGTCTTACTACGACTACTACTGCTACAACTCCTGCTACTACTACTACTACTACTACTAATGCTACTGCTACTACTGCTACAACTAGTACTAATACAACAACAATAACAACAACTGCTGCTGCTACTACAACAACGACAATGACTACTACTACTACTACTACTACTACTACTACTACGGCTAGTGCTGTAGCTGCTACTCCTACTAATACTACTAGTACTACTACCACTAATACGACTACTACTACTACTACTACTATTCTTACTACTAGTACGACCACTACCAGCACAACTACTGCTTCTCCTACTATTCATGCTACTACTATGACCACTACCACTACTGCTACAACTACTGTTGTTGCTGCTACTATGTCTACTACTACTGCTACAACAACTACGACATCATCTACACTACTAGTACTACTATTACTATTACTACAACACTACTACAACTACTACTATTAGTATTTATTCTACTCCTACAACTACTAATATTACTACTACCAATACATCTACTACTAATACTACTACTACAACTGTTGTTGTTGCTGCTACGACTACTACTACTATTGCTGCTGCTCCTACTACTAATACTACTGTTGCTGCTGCTACTACTTTTAAAACTACTTCTACTACTACTACTCCTACTGCTTCTGCTACTATGGCTACTACTACTACAACTACAACTACAGCTACTGCTACAACTTATAGTACTACTACTTCTACTACTACTACTACTACTACTACTACTACTACTACTACTACTACTACTACTACTACTACTACTACTACTAACTACTACTCTACTACAACCACAACAACAATTACTACTACCACTACTACAATTATTCGTCCTACTACTACTACTACTATCACTTCTACTAATACTAGTACTACTACTAGTACTACTCCTAACCCATCTCCTACTCCCACCACTATTCCTACTACTGCTTTTGCCACTACTACTACTACTACAACTTCTACCACCACTACCACTACTATTACTACTACTACTGCTACCGCTGCTACTACTGCAACTACGATAACAGCAACTACTACTACTTTTGTTGTTACAGCTTCTACTGCTACTACTCTTCTTAGTGCTGCTACTACTTCTACTAGTACTACTGCTACTACTACTGCTACTATAAGTACTTCTACTACTACGACTCTTCGACCACTACTACTCCTGCCATTACTACTACTATGACTACTGCTACTACTATTGCTGCTACTGCTACACTACAATTGCTACTACTACCACACTACTAGTATAACTACTGCTACTAGTACTACTACCACTACAACAACTACAACTATTACTACTACTAGTCCTACTATAGCTATAACTGCTACTACTACTACTTTTTTTGCGGCTACTACGACTACCACAGCTTCTACATCTACTACTACTGCGACTACTCCTACGACAACTCCAACTACTACTCCTACGACTATTAATACTATAACTACTACTTACTGCTACCTACCTTTGCTAATGCTGCATCTACTATTGTGCTACTGCTACAACTTCTACAACTACTTCTGCTATTGCTACTACTACTACTGCTCCTACTACTACTACTACTACTACTACTACTACTACTACTACTACTACTACTACTTCTACTAGTACTACTACTCATGCTAGTACTATAGCTACTACTACAACTATTTCTGCTGCTACTACTGCTACTACTACTACTACTACTTGACTACTACTACTACTTCTACTACTTCTACTACTACTACTACAATTACTTCCTCTACTACTAGAACTACTGCTACAGCTACTACACTACTACAAGTACTCCTAAGAGAACTACAACTACTCAAGCTACTACTACTTCTATCACTACTAATTCTTCGACTACTGCCATGCCTACTACTACAACTTCTATGACTACTACTACTACCACTACCTCTACTACAACAACTGCTTCTACTGCTTCTACACTACTACCATAACTACTACTACTACTACTACTACCCCTCCTCCTCCTCCTCCTCCTCCTCCTATTGCTACTACTACAACTACTACTACTACTTATACCACTACTACTATACTACTACTAGTACTACTACTTAAACTACCACAACTACAACTA